>MU251406.1:49799-145604 GCA_019669835.1 Amylocarpus encephaloides | reverse complement strand
ATCTGACTAGAACAGGTGATTTTGCTGTCAGACTATTGGTTGAGCTACTGTGGCGATATCCCTGCAGTTACAATCAATACCCCTTGTACGTAGTATAGTCAGCTTAAGCGAGCCTCGCGACACGCACGTGACTCAAATCCCCTAGTAGGGCATGTGACACTGGGCTGTCACATACGACTATAAATTACCTTATAACTATTACTAGACCTGGTCTATAAAGTAGAGAATCGTTGTAATACGATATCCTTCGACTAGTCCGAATATAAATATAACTTAGAAGTACGGGCAGAGGATAAAGTAGGTGTTATAGGTCACTTAGGGCTGAAGCACTTTAAGAAATGGGTTCTATTTAAGAAGGGAAAACTAAAGAGGGAGAAAGGAGAGAGAGAGAAGAGTCTCTCTTTTCGTACAGTAGTTTCGATCATGCCCGTGGCTAGGTAACGTAGGCCGAAGTCATGTGTCTACCTGTTGGTATCATAGTGGTTTATAACTATAAGTATATGTCGAGTTCTGATATTGGGTGTAAACCTTCACGATAGGTCCTATAGGAGGAAACACTAGCTAACTATAGAGGCTCGAATAGAGGTTACTATTTAGAGGGAATAGGAGGGAATACCACAAGAATAGATGAACAAATGAATTAAGAAGTAGTAGGTGCACTATTAGACAGATATAGGTGGTCTACACCTCATTAAAATTTAGCGGGGTGCACATTCCAGATGCCTGAACCGCACAGACTTATGGGACCAGGCTCGTTACCTCTTGCCACTTTTGTGGTTTCAATTTACAATCTCGTGGCTCTTCATGTCGTCGATTACCAAGGCCTCAAACCAATATCCAAAGTCTCACCATCCCATCCAAGTCCTCCGGGCACTATTTACGTCGCCATTCTCATCAGCTGAGGATTCGAAATGAGGAGAAGCTTCCACTTTGACATAGACAAGTCACTCCGAAAGCTGGGAAACGTCAAACTCCGCAGCATTTTGATAAAGATCAATCAGGCAACTCGCACTCCATGCTTGTGTAGGCGACTATGTAATTCATTAGCTCATATCTTGAGAAGAGATCCGTGCGAGGTGAAATTACCGAGTCTGCACAGTATTCACCATTCTTCTGCGTCAATTCTGCCAATCCAGCCCAGACACTGCTAGAAATCGCCTCCTTACAACCCGCCAACCTCCTTGTGATCTGCTGGAATGCCTCGGTTTTTCCCTCGGCGCCCTCTCTCCGCATGAGATCGAAATGCAAAAGAGCCCGCAAGAAGAACCCAGTAGGCCAAAGCCATTCAGGGCCTTGGTGATAGTTTCGTCCCTTAGATGTTGCAAAGTCTTGCGAATCCTCCGAATTGTTGTAGTAAGGTCGGTAATTGAGATCAGCTGGGTCCAGCGTAGCCATTCCAGTTGGCCCTCGGAGAACTTTATCGGCGAGGAGCAAGGCCGAAATAGCGTGTTTCGGGTCGAATAGTGAGGGAGCAACGGTCATAGCGATAGGAAAGTTGGCACGGAGTTGGTAGTCTTCGTACTCTTTGCCAGATTTGTAAAGATCTTTGTACATACCACGACGGTTGACGATCTTGTAGTTGACATCATAATCTTTGTCTTCTTCTGGAGTAAGTGGAACGTAGTAACAGCGCTCGAAGTTCTTCTTGATAAGAGATGACCAGTCGGCAAAAGTGATGGCTTTCTGCTTTTCCGATCCAGTATTGACACCAGCATACTTGTATCTGCCCTGCTTGTGAAGCTCCACCAGCCAGACCATAGTGCTGTAATGGAGACCAGTTATTTCCACCGCAGCACCATCTCGAGGAGTTCCGGGAACGCCCTTACTACCAGCGCGTTCACTCTCGCCCATCTTATCCATCCAGGTTCCGCAGTTATTTTGATTGCCACCAAAGATAATTCCCGTTTCCCAATCCACCTTGATTTCTTGGTCGAATCCTTCGGCCTTCATCTGCATATCGAGATTTGAACCGGCATTGGCCTCTTTGAACTTCATTCCGGTAGCGTGTCTTTGCAGAGCCTCCTGGATGATGTCCTCTAAAGTGGATGTCTTTGAATATGCCCTTGGATCATCAGACTCGAAGTAAGTGTCATCGTAAGGCAAGAACCGCCTAGGGATTTTCTCTTTTAGGAGCTCAATGCCATTTGGAACGATCTTGGTATAATCTTGGATGGTCTGAAGCATGAACCAAATTGCGTCCCGGGCATTGTATCGAGGGTTGTTACCACTGCTCAGAAGGTTTGGAACCATGCCATGCTTCATGACACTCGCGAACGCCAAAATGTGCTCTCTGCACTCTGCATACCGGCCAGTACCAAGATACAACCCTCGTGCGGATATGAAAACGTCTCGCCCCCAACATCTTGCCCACCCGACGGCAAAATGTGGCAGGCCTGCTGCTAAGGAAGGCACGGCTTTTTTGGGATATAACGAAGCCGACTTGACGAATCCGGATTGTTGGACGCTGACCATAGCGAGACTTTTAAGGAACCATTGACCTTTCTGAACATTTTCGTTCATAAGCTCTAAGCTACGATTCCATGCGGCCATGTAAGCTGTTCGAAGGACCAAGCCGAAATAACAGGGTAACAGAAAGCTTGGGATCCTTCTGATTGCGTCGAATCGCTCTTTGAGCCATGCTGCTGGCTTGGAAAGTTTTTCATAGCCGGACTTCTTTGAGATCCTTTCAAGACGTCCTACAATATAATCCAGCGCCCACTGTCCATCACGAAGATGTTGACAAAGTGGGTGAGCAAGATTGTTATCCCTGATGATGTTCTTGAGAACACCCCACCAACCTTGGAGACCAGCATAGACGAGCTTTCCGTGGCCAGGAATGTTATAAACACCGTCTTTTCCCTCACTGGAGTCTAGCTCTTCTGCCTCGCATCGATAGAGGACGAAGTTAAGATCAACAAAGTCTAGCTTGGAAAACGCATCTTTGCCTCCAGATGTGACAAAAGTGTCCAGACCGGAAGAATGCTCAGCACTGGGTATCCAAGTCTCGAATAAAGCGATACTCCCAGGTGGAAATTCATCGCGAACACTAATGACCGTATCATCCCCCTTGATTTCCATTAAAACACTAGGAAGGTCGATAACTTTGCTTGGTAGTCCTTTCAAGCACTTCTTGTCTCCCAAGACCTCCTTCTTGGCTTCTTCGCTAACATCAACTTCAAGCATCCAGCTTCCTAGGTGACGGGCTTTTGTGCCGGTAAGATGAACGGGAGAAAAGCTACCATTTCCGTTGCCGTATCCTGGAAATGCTGTATGAGCAATGAGAAAATATCCTTTTCGGGATTCTGGGTGGACACGGTGAACGGTGATGTACTGATCCTTGTGATGGATGTGAGTTTCGTCATAGCCATCCCTACCCATGAGAGTATGAATTTGATTCAAGAGTTTCTTGATGCCTCCAATGCCACCCTCCCCGCCTCCAACCACAACTTGTTTTGTAGAAGAGGGGGACGAATACAATCTCGTCTCATGGACAAGGTCAACAAGCTCAGGATAAATTTCATCGTATCCCATCACACTACCTGTGGCACTAGAGCACATGTTTACGAGGGCAGCATTTGGTAATGTGTCTCGTGCGTCCCGCTTCTGGGCAGGAACCTCATTGTCGTGAGTACAGTCCATGAATAAAGCATGGACAGGTGTCTGCTTGATCCGCCGGATGATATCTCGTTTTGGGTAACCATTGGTCTCTCCGTTCACAGGAACGATCTTCGAATCTGCGCCTAATACTTCATCCACCTCGAAGCTTCCGATAGGTCTTCCACCGTGTCGATGAACGAGGCGGCTAAGCTCCCCAGTATCCCAGGCCTGCATGGCTTCTCGAATTAGTGAACTCAGACCGAGACGCTTGACGAAGATGTAGTCCATCTCCTCAGAGCCAGTGAACAATTCTGCAACAACAAACAGATTCGGGCGAATTCGTCTAGCTTCGTCAAGCAGGAACTCGGCCACGTGAATGGGAGTCGAGTGGCAATTATCGATTCGGAATCCAATAAAGTATTTTGCCATTAGACGAGTGTACTTCGCCATGAAATCCCACAAAAAGGGGCTCTCTTCTCGGCTCTTACCATAGCGAAGCTTCACACAGTCACCCCAAACAATAACTTCTCGGCGAAGATATGCTTTGGATTGCGGGCCAGCGTTATCAACCAAGGCATTGGCAGCCCAAATCCAACCATTATTGACCAGGGCTAGATCCTCCTGGTTATGCTTAGACGTGATGGTGTTCTTAGGAAGTCGAGTGAAATATGACTCAATGAGCGGGTTCTTCAAGTCGATTTCTCCAAGCTTTGGCCCATGATCGTCGAGACGGACATATTTGACACGATTGAAAATCTGTTCGAGAAGCTCAGCAACGTCACGGTCATACTCCTTGTACATCGGCAGATTGAGCTCGTCTAAGACTTTGACAATGTAGCTTCGCGCAGCCCCCCTATCAGCAGAACTAGAAGCGTCTCCTTCGAATCGCCCATAGAGAGCAGTCAATAGAGCCGCTGCTACAGAAGGGTCTACGTATCTGTAGTACCGTTCACCGAGCCGATCCTTATTTCGCAAACCAGATCTTGTGAGAAACTCGGATTGTTGTGTTGGACCTGAGGTCTTGATCGTTTCAAGTCCACCAAAGTCGGAGGCACCAAAACCACCTTCTGGAAAGGTAATTTTCCCCCTCGCCCAAGACTCAACAGCCGCTTCAGCATTACGCTCCACGTCTATAACGTAGTATTCCCATAATTTAAGCTTCGCAATTACGTTTTGCTTCATACCATCCATGATTTTTAACAAGTCTTCTTGAGATTTCAAGGTTGTCGGAAGGCCGTGTTTGTTCAGATTCTTGCTGAACTCAAGCAATTCAGTGTCTAGCTCTAGAGCAGATCGTAACCAAGGCGCGGTGGAGACATTGTAACCGACTTCTGGGTGTTCTTGAAGCCACTTGCTGTTGTTTGCAGTGTGGTTCCATACGACATCTGTGAGCCCTAATAGACCGTGCTTGTTCTCCATACTCTCTACTAACTTTTTCACATCTAACTCGCCATTCGGGAAACATTCTGGATCCCACGCCAATTGATCGTAGATGCTATAGGGCGAATTTGAGACTCCTCGATGTTGTAGCGGTGTGAAATGAATCATATTATAGCCTCTCCCGCTGATCCCTTGAAGATGCTTTTCCCAATCCGTGGGGTATTTCCCCATGAATTTGGAGATGATGGAAAAGATAGATAGCGCTGCTAAAGGCATCTGCCGTCCTTCTAACGTCAAACTGGGCGCAACATCTATGTAATAAGTAGGCGTCTGCGTAGGCTCGAGTTTATTGATGGTTGTCTCGGACAGTTCTGGCAGGGGTGCATAGGTGGTGTAGAAAGCAAATGCGCCGGCGCCATGGATGGGTATTGAGATGTCGATGGTACGGTTGAATTTAGGCTCTAGCCTGCGCATATTTAGCTCAATATCAAAATGGAGGATGGCAATCGCACTTGAATTCTCGGAACTGGTCCCTATGAAACTTTGCACCAGCTTCAGGGATGTTCACCCACAAACTGCCATGTCGACATATGGACGATGTGCCTTCGATCTCGAATCGAACGATAATGGGTGCCGACGACTTGGGGGTCAAGTATATATACCCGCCGGGAACATCAGGACTTCCGTCGTCTTTTAGTGGGAGGAGGTAGACCTCGTTCGATACCATGGTCTTGGGAGTCATTGTCAGTTGGTTCACAATATTGTAATTGGTCAAGTTCCAATGGACCTAGGAACAGCGACTCTGCCACCACCGGTTGTGGGTAGAAAGTAGGAAAGATCAATAAGTGAGGTTTAAGGAGAGCCAGGTATCTCATTAGGATCCGGATTAACAGATACGTACGAGGTTCAATTGTAAGGTAGACGGTGAAGGGCAGGGTGAGGGTGAAGAGCAAAGGGCGAAGAAAATGGAGCAACACTAGCGATGTAGGAGCGATAGTAAGACACCGCGCGAGAGAAAGTTGAAGCGGTCGAGGACTGGCGTGCCTGACTTGTAGATGGATGGCTTGCTTGACTATTTTTTGGCAGGGATGTGGCTTTGGACGAGGAGGAAATTGAGACGGGTACTCCGTACGTCATGCTAGCTCGACTAGCTCGGAATTGAAGAAGTGTGTAGACCGTTTATTGATCCGTGCACTGCCAAGATTAGATTTTTGACTGTGATTTGAAGATACGGAGATTTTATAGACGTACGGAGTATTCCGTGGTCCGTACTCAGATAGAAAGGAACATCTCCGTACATTTCTCCGGAGTGTAGTGCTGGTCCCTACGGGGTAGCTCTAGAGATATAATATCGCGCTTATCGCGCTTATCGGCTAAATACTTCGCATCTTTGGGTTGCATTCTGCCCCACCATGCATGAAAACACGTGGGGAAATCATGTTGAGTTTCACACATAAGAAAATACAATCCGAGTCTCAGACAACTTGCACACGCTGACTCGGCTCAGCACCCGAGCTTACTGCTTTGAGGAAAGGCTGAGGAGGATGCATCGGCACAAGGCCTAAGTTCTGCAGGTGGGAGGAACTTGATTTATTGTATCGCCCCAACGCCTTCCTTTGATCATCTCGTGAGCATCCCTCGTTCTCTCGAATCCCACTCTCTTTCAACACATGCTCCTTCGGTCCTTCCCAAACAACTTAAAGCTTGCTAGGAGATATATCAACCCTTCGAATAATTACTTTGCTCTACCCCAACGGCACAACATGGCAACACTCGGCGCTCCATCAAAGAAACACAAGGTCACTGTGGTTGGGTCTGGCAATTGGTATGAATCTGGATTAGAAATTATCCCGCACGCGAGCTAACTCGGCCAGGGGATCGACAATTGCCAAAATTGTTGCTGAAAATACCAAGGCGCACGGAGAGATCTTCGAGGAAGAGGTTCACATGTGGGTGTACGAAGAAGAGGTATCAATTGCGAAAAGCTCCAAATACTTCGATGCCTCCGTTGGCGAGGGTCCTCAAAAGCTCACGACCATAATCAACAAATATCACGAGAACGTCAAATATCTCCCAAACATTACGTTGCCGAAAAATGTCATCGCGAATCCATCTGTCGAAGACGCTGTTAAAGACTCCTCAATATTGGTTTTCAACCTACCTCATCAATTCATCGGCCGTATCACCAAACAATTGGAAGGCAAAATTCTCCCTTTTGCTCGCGGAATTTCTTGCGTCAAAGGTGTTAATGTGACAGAGTCGGATATCAGTCTGTTCAGCGAATGGATTGGAGAAGGTCTGGGCATCTATTGCGGTGCTCTCTCAGGAGCGAATATTGCCAGCGAAATTGCCCTTGAGAAGTGGTCTGAAACCACAATTGCATACGATCCTCCTGTCATCGATTCTCGGCCGCCCACCCCAACTGGGCCACTTTCTCCCTCTACTTCGCAAATCAATCTCACGATTACATCTCCAGAGGACGAACATAAGGATGCGAGAGGGAGAGTCAGCAAGGCAAGGCTTATACCATTTCCATCCTCTTATGCACCACTAGACCATGCCGTATTCAAGACACTTTTCCACCGTCCATACTTCCATGTTCGGCTAGTATCTGATGTTGCAGGTGTCTCTTTGGGCGGTGCGCTCAAGAACATTGTAGCACTGGCGGCGGGATTTGTCGAAGGACGCGGATGGGGAGACAACGCAAAAGCAGCCGTCATGCGCGTGGGCCTGCTGGAAATGGTAGAGTTTGGCAAAGAGTTCTTCGGGCATTCAGTTCACACAGCGACTTTCACAGAGGAGAGTTGTGGCGTTGCGGATTTAATCACAAGTTGCAGCGGAGGACGAAATTTCAAGTGTGCCAGAATGGCAGTTGAAAAGGGCATTACTGTTGCGGAGGTTGAAAAGACCGAGTTGAATGGACAACTACTTCAAGGAACCAGTACGGCCAAAGAGGTTAACAGCTTCTTGAAAGCAAGAGGAAGAGAGGAACAATATCCGCTTTTCAAGGCGGTTCTTGGTAAGTGATCCCCTGACCGAACATAGACCATAGCTGACAGATCATAGATATTTTGGAAGGGCGCAATACAGTAGATGATATCCCAAATTTGGTAGCCAGAGCAGATGCTTGAAGTTCCAATTGTTCTTGTGGGGTTATTTGGCGCGGGGTACACATGGCAGGGTAGGTTCAAGGCATGGTAGATAGGGCTTGCAGGCAGACTGCATGTTTCTAGCCAATGAAGTTTTAATTCAATGTCGATTGTTCAAATATGTATGGGGTATAGCCTATTGCAAGCAGATTCATTCAACCACCCAAACTCCTGGGGTTTGGACAATGGATTCCGACCCGAATCCTGGCTTGCCATACAGTAACATGTACTTGTACGTAGTACTCGGCACGGGACCCGGGCTTTCGGACTGTCTTCGGAAGCAACAGCTAGGAACTAAGAAAACATTTGTTTTCCATCGCAACCACACCATGACTGCTAGACGAACGCTTTACCAACCAGTTTGCTACCACGAATTCACCGATATTAACATTTGTCTGAATTGATCGAGAATGGCTGTAAGTTCAATTTCTCACGATCCCTTTTCAATGAGGTAATTAATACAAGTTTGCCCCAGTCTGACTCACTTCCCAGACATATTACATCGACAACCCAAATGTGGGCAACAAAGCAGACACAGAAGATTGGAGAAGTAAGATCCCCTTTCGACATTTGTTTACAGTCAATCAGATGCTAATTAGCCCCCAAAGTTCGTGGATACAATCCCTTGACCCCTCCTGATCTTCTTCAGTCCGAAATCCCCCAAACCACGAAATCCAAGGAGACAGTCCTTCAAGGTCGCAATGAGTCTGTCGATATCGTCAGTGGCAAAAATCCGAAGCAAAGGCTCTTGGTCGTAATTGGCCCTTGTTCAATTCACGACCCTCCCGCTGCCCTCGAATACTGCGACAACCTCATCAAGCTAAAGGAGAAATATCAAGATGATCTTCTGATCGTTATGCGGTCTTACCTGGAGAAGCCTCGCACGACAGTAGGATGGAAAGGCTTGATCAATGATCCCGACATCGACAATAGCTTCAAGATCAACAAGGGCTTGCGAACAAGTAGACAGTTATTCGTGGATCTGACGTCGAAAGGAATGCCACTTGCAAGTGAGATGCTGGACACAATTTCGCCACAGTTCTTGGCCGATTTACTGAGCGTGGGTGCTATTGGAGCACGAACGACCGAGTCACAATTGCACCGAGAATTAGCGAGTGGTCTGAGTTTCCCAGTAGGCTTCAAGAATGGCACAGATGGCACTTTAGGTGTCGCAATTGATGCAATTGGCGCTGTAAAGCATCCCCATCACTTCTTGTCCGTCACGAAGCCGGGTGTGGTCGCCATAGTTGGCACTGTCGGGAATGAGGACTGCTTCGCTATCCTGAGAGGTGGTACCAAGGGCACAAACTATGACGCGAAGAGTATCAAAGAAGCTAAGGATGCGCTCAACAAGAGTGGAGTAAACCCAAGGCTGATGGTCGATTGCAGTCATGGCAATTCTCTTAAAAACCACAAGAACCAACCCAAGGTGGCTGCAGTCCTGGCCGAACAAATCTCGAAAGGAGAAGAGTCTATCATGGGTGTGATGATTGAAAGTAACATAAATGAGGGTAAGTCACTTGTTCTTTGACAATTAAGGTGTGTCTAACAACGAGCAGGAAATCAAAAGGTACCAAAAGAAGGCAAGTCTGGCCTGAAATATGGTGTCAGTATCACAGATGCTTGTATTGGATGGGAAGACACAGAATCGGTTCTCGAGGTTCTCGCCAAGTCTGTGCAGCAACGTAGAGAATTGTCGAATGGCCATTCCTGATAACATTTACCTATTTAGGTATGGATTTAGGGACTTGAGCATCTGGTGTACTGAATACACTTGGGGTGTTCTCAATACATCTTCGGGGAGGCTGAGGACCAATCAAAGGTTTCCTAATTAAGAAGGAATACACTACTCTTACAATACTTCATATGGTGAATGAGACGGCAGGAAGAATGACTGAAAATTTTGTATCAAAGGCGTCAGAAGAGTTGTACATCGCCATTGTAGTAAGAACTGTGGTAATACTCCCAGATATAAAGAGGCGTGATACCTCCAAAATCCAATTCTTTCTTGATACCATAGCAATGAAGTGTTTACGACGATAGGTGCAGAGGCCAAGGAGGGTTTGGCGAGGAGAACCCATATCATCAACGTAAAGATAGGGGACTGGTCTAGGCTGTTTGGTTCTCTTCTTCCTGGGTGGTCATAAAGGAGAAGCTATCTAAGTCCACAGTCGAAGGAATTAGAATTTCAAGAAAAGGAACAGAGGGAACTACTGTTGAATGTTTCGGATTTCAATAGAGGTGAGGATTCATCACGTGTCTGACAAGCTTGGAAGTGCAGCCAATCAAATGTACTGATTAACGAGCGACAGAATCCCGAATTAAATTCGAGCTCCTCGCATCGTCGGCTGTTCCATACCTCCTCAATCGACCTCCGCCGCCCAATTGAGCCTCACTCTCTCGTGTGAAGTCATCTTTAGCTGCGGAATACTGTGCTCAAGATGTTGGCAAGATCATGTCTGCGCTCGACGCGCGCGGTCGGAGCCGCTCGGAATGGTGTGGTTAACGCTACAAAGGTACGATCAACACGATACCCCATACTTCGAATCATAACATCGAACCGGATGAAGGAGAAATTATTGCTAGGTACGAAGTTGATATACGGTTGAGTACTAACATCTGTCTCGCAGCGTGCCGCTTCATCCTCGAGCTCGTCGACCGCAAATGCCTCTTCTCCTTTCGGATTGAACCTGGCCGGTTCTGCAGCCACCGCCGTAGCTGTTGGGTCAATGACCTGGTACTATCACTTATATGGTCCTGAACTACATGCCATGACACCAGCTGAAGAAGGGTGAGTGTCGGAGGATGGATCTTTCAATTATGTCGCAAAATTAGCTTTCTAAAGTTTTCGTGGAGTGCTCGACGACGGCGAATAAGACCTTTTCTATGTGATGAAAGCTAATATATGAATAGTCTGCACCCAACAAAATACCCATGGGAACACATAAAATGGAACAAGACATACGACCACCAAGCGTGAGTGATTGCCACCTAGTTGAAATGGCTCAATTGACATGAATAGTCTTCGACGAGGTTTCCAAGTCTACCAAGAAGTTTGCGCCTCATGCCACTCTCTTAGCCGAATTCCATACCGAACCCTGGTTGGTGTTACCCACACTGTCGATGAAGCAAAGGTAATGGCCGAGGAGAATGAGTACGATTCCGACCCAAACGATGAGGGCGAGATTGAGAAGCGCCCAGGAAAGCTTTCCG
The DNA here is from genome assembly GCA_019669835.1 of Amylocarpus encephaloides. NCBI lineage: Eukaryota > Fungi > Ascomycota > Leotiomycetes > Helotiales > Amylocarpus > Amylocarpus encephaloides. The sequence continues at coordinate 134,265 of MU251406.1, read as the reverse complement.
ACTATCTTCCTGCGCCTTACAAGAATGACGAAGCTGCCCGCGCTGCAAACAACGGTGCTTTGCCTCCAGATCTTTCCCTGATAGTCAAGGCTCGTCACGGTGGTTGCGATTACATTTTCAGCTTGTTGACCGGGTATCCTGAAGAGCCACCTGCGGGAGCGGCTGTTCCAGATGGACTCAACTTCAACCCATACTTCCCAGGTACCGGAATTGCCATGGCTCGTGTTCTGTACAACGAATTGGTTGAGTACGAAGATGGGACCCCAGCTTCAACATCTCAGATGGCAAAAGATGTTGTTGAATTCTTGAATTGGTCAGCCGAGCCAGAGATGGACCAGAGAAAGAAGATGGGCATGAAGGTCTTGGTAATCTCTACTGCGCTTTTCGCGCTCAGTGTCTGGGTCAAACGATACAAATGGTCGCCAATCAAGACGAGAAAGCTCACGTACACCTCCCCAACAGGTGGACGACGCCCCGGCCGCCATTAATCGATGAGATCATGTTTCTTTGGTTAAGAATGGAGAAGGGTGGGGAAAGATGGCAAGAATTGTTCTATTAGTCTTTTATTTGCATGCTGGATCGACGGATGTGTATAAAGGGGCGATTATGGAGAGTGTTTCTAATTTGGAGCCTTCTTCCTCTCAAGAAATGGGACCACGCTATAGCAGTTAGGATGAGATCTTAGAATGTGTCAAAACCATTGAAATCACAACCTCCAATATTTTTCAAGTGAATGGCAAACGGATCAAACCCAGCAATGTTGCTTTCGTCCTTTAGAAACACCATTGCAGGCGATAGACAGGGGTTGTACACGATAAGCTCAAGCCTCCACCCAAAATTTTAATTATTCCACTACAGCACTAGCTACCCAAGCTCACCTTGACAACATACATCCTTGAAAAAGGAAAAATTTCACAATCCGCACGGTATTGGGCTTTGATCTATGCTATTGAGCCTGTACAATTTCGGTACACTCACGGCCCCTGCTCCACGGCTGCGAATCAAGAACCGCCAATATACCTTCGTGTTCCACAAACTTGACAAGCTCACCGATCGCTACGAGTTCACATCACTTCCTGAATTCATTTTTCTTATACTAGGAAATCCAGACCGGAGAGAAGTTACTGGACGAAAGAGAGCAAAGTCGCCATCGACATGGCTGATCCTGAAGTTGAGCGAGCCTGGGAAGGTTGTGGCCGCAATCATGATATGATGAGTGCTCGCGATGGTGGAACGGATCTCGTAGGAGGTATCCAGCTAGCCAAAAGTGCGGAGGGTCAACTGCAAGAGAGGAAACCGCGTAAAAGGGGTGGGGGAAAGAACAAGAAGCGCAACTGGGAATTAGTGAGTGCTGTTCATCTCTGTTACCGTCCTATGGCTGGCCACTAGCAGGTCACGGTTGTCGTGGATATATTCTAATTGATTGGTGACAATAGAGAAGGAAGTCTGAGGGTATACAAGACCTCGGACTTGACACGGAAAACACTGCCAGACCAATCAACACCGAGGACCAAAATGAGTTTCTAGCAGACTACGATGTCAAACCTGGAGACACGGATTTCATTCCAAGAGTCTTCGACGTGGCACCTGACGAGGAAAAAGCACGACTCTCGACATCCTCTCCCTCGTCTCGATCTATCAAACAGAGTCTTCTGCCAGTGAAAGAGGAAAAGCGAAAGAGAAACCGAAACCGAAACGGCATGGTCAAGGACGTATTAAACAATACCGCCTCTATACTAGCACGTGCGATGGGCGATGACTCAGATAAAGTAGGGGAGATCCTGCAGCAGGCTACGGAGCAAATTCGCCTAGTTGCTAAAGTACTGTTGGACGATATCGAGAATGCTGGGGTTAATGAAGAAGAATTATATAATGCTCCACCTCGTAAAAAGACGAAGTGTGAAGTTCGACGAGAGAGGAGGAAATCGCGCGTCACCGAGCGTTCTCAGCCAAGATCAAGGAGACTCGAGAAGAAACACAAACCATCCGAGCAAACATTATCAAAAATTCCTGCAGATGTATTGTCTGCGGCGGCGGCTGCTCGAAAGGCAGTTGAGCTAGCAGCAAAGGGTCCTGTGGCACAGCTGATTATAGAGCAGAGTAAGCCGGAGAACAGGATTCGGGAAAGATTAAAGAAAAGAAATCACAATCGCCTCAAGGAAGATATAACCAACCCTATGACCTTAAAAGGAACGGAACCCCATATTGAAGCGTATGGACTGTCTAATCGTATGATTGTTGATACTGTCGGTCAAGAGACGAAGGACGAAAATCAGGCACATGAATCGCATTCTACTCCTCACATCCCCATCGCTGCAGATATTCCCGTTTTAGTGCCAAAAGTTAGGAGAACAAGGTCCAGAAAATCTAAGTCTTCTCGAAACGTACAGGATAAAAAGATTGTCTACCAAAAAGATGAAGCAAGCAAATCCGACGCTTCAGAACAAGCCAATGTTCCCAAGACACATGATGTTCACACTCTAAGTACAGAAAAGGATATCAGTCCTGACATCAGTCATGACCCCGCCGATGAGACAATCGTTGACGAGCAAGATAAAGTAGGAGGTGTCGAGATGACATCCAGAATCCCTGATCCGCTAGCCTCTGGTGCTGCGAAGGACAAGAAGAGTCGGAGAGGAAGAAAGAACCAACAAGCGAAAGAACGAGCGGCAGAAAGATGGGTAGAAACACAGGCAAAAAACCAAAAAATCGTCCCTGATTCTCAAGATGGATCTATTGTTGATGAGAATTACGAAGGCGCCGGGACAGAAGTTGACCAACTTGCCGATACCCTTATGGAAGACGTCGATGTGCCAGCTCCCATGCCGGTTGAGCAACCCACTAAAGACACTCCTATCAGCAGTCTTTTTGCTATAGATCTGGAGCCCAGCAAGATCGAGACAATTGAGAATTCTGCAGTACTTTCTGAATTGCCTAATACCAATCAAGTCAAGGAAGCCCAAGGAGGAAGACAGAATCGTGCTAGGAAAGCAATGGCCAATCTAGAAAATGAGGACAATAACGTTGATGGGGCGCCAAAAGATCACCACTCGTAGAGATCCAGGACTCTTCGAGTGGTGCTCATATCCTGGGAATAGATCATACAGAACAGGACTCCGAAGAAAGTAAGGAGCTAAAAATAGAGGGGAGCGAAACTAGAAAGTATGATGAAGGAGTGTCTATTGCTGTCAAGGAACAATTGGAGGCAGCTCGCCAGTGGCAACCTCAACCTCAAGTGATCATATATACTTCATCTGAACCAACAGATCCTTCAGGTGAAGTCAACGACACATCACTGCAAAGTACTGCAGTCGACCCAGATCAAGCTTCTCCTGTCACCGCTAGTGCTAAGAAGCGACGCAGAATTTTAGGCGCTGTTGCAAATCCGAGTCCAAAAACGCAGCTTGGACACAATGGCACTTTTGCAAGTCCCGAGCAGATACCGACAGCAAAACAAAGCCACAGGAGTAAGGCCAAGAAACGTCGGCTCGCGATTGTGGAAAGAGAACTCGGTATTACACTGTCCGACAATCATGACTGCCTGAGTGAGGATGACCATATCAGCACTAGACAGCATCGAAGTTCTTCTGTGGCGGCAGCTATACAAGGCACCTCAGACCAAATGACCTTTACGGATCGACCTTCAGATATCGAGGACATGATCTTGAATAAGTTTGCTCATGATCATTCGTCCACACCAGAGGACCTCAACAGGCCTCAGCTCGGTTCACCACCCTCTTCAACCAAGGAAGACTCTTTTGTTGACCTACCAGTCCTGAGAAGTACTCCACTTCGAAGTAAAGATCGCCATCAGAAAGGCGGTTTGCTAAAAACCCTCTCCCCCTCAGTCTCCCCGTCAGCTATTAAGTCAAATGAAAGCAGGGATGAATGTGGTCAATTTCTAAATGCGATAGCAAATGGAACTATTGATCTAACTAGATTGGCAGACAAACATCAACACCGTGTAAATAATCACAAGGCGAGAACATCAGAAGACTCAACGCTGAGTATGCTGTTTATTGGTTCCAGCCAACATGCGCTGAGAAACCCGGGGCCATTGACAGAGCAGGGGGTTCTTACAACTACACAGAGGGACATTCTGCCTTTGTCTAGAAATACGGACTTCTCGAAACCTCTACTTGACAGCCCTACTAGTGGCAAGACTTTTACCCCCCAAATTCAAAAAGTGCGACGCAATAAAGCAGAATATTTTTTCGACAAAACCGAAAGGCTGATTCGGTGTCTAGATCCAGCATACAACACACTCGACCTGGCCACCCCAAATACAACGATCAGACACGACCTGACACTATCGAATTTGGATTACGACGAGCCACCTAGTGCGCAGCTCTTGGATGATGCCTTCGTTGAGACTTCTGACCCTTGCACCGAAGGATTTGTTTCCAGTCCTGCATTAGGATCCGATCAGACATCTAATCAGCAGATACAAAATTTTTTGAGTCGTAGTCTAGGGCAAAGCGGGGATAGCAGCATTAATAATACAGTGAAAAAAGAAAGGGCAAAGCGACCACCGACGAAATCACCATTCTTCAAACCGCCTCCTACTACTCCCATGAATAAAAAGTCCAAAATTCTCAGTACAAACGAGAATGACAACAACCTAGAGCATTCGGCTACACCAAGACTCACGATGCCCCAAAATGCTCATTCACGGCCATCAGAAAGTCCCAAGAAAAGTTCTCCAGCTGGAATTATCTCTTGCATACCTTTCCCTAAACTTCCTCTGCCTCTTTTTGGACTAATCCAGGAGAAGCTTGCTCACGATCCTTTCCAGCTCCTCATCGCCGTCACTCTTCTCAACCGTACACGAGGCAAACTTGCCATTCCCACTTTCTTCGAACTAGTCCAGAAGTACCCAACTCCTAAGTGCCTAGCTCTCGCTGACCGGGAAGACATTGTTTCCACCATTCGCCACCTTGGCCTCCACAATCAGCGTGCCGCTACCATCCAGACATATTCTCACCAGTGGCTCACTGATCCTCCAATGAAAGGGAAACGATTTGCGGTCAAGGGTTATCCTGAAGCCAATTCCGGTCGGGATATCAAGGACGAAATCATCACTGATGATGATCCGAGAGAAGGCTGGGAGATTGGTCATATGACACAAGGACCATATGCCCTCGATTCCTGGCGCATTTTCTGTCGCGATGAATTGCGCGGTCTTGCCACAGATTGGAACGGGGAAGACAGTAAGGAAGAATGTTTCCAACCCGAGTGGATGCGCGTTCTACCCGAGGATAAAGAACTACGCGCATACCTTAGGTGGATGTGGTTGAAGGAAGGCTTCGAATGGGACCCATTTACTGGCGAGAAGGAGGTTGCGAGCAAGAAATTGTTGACTGCTGCTAAAAACGGCAAGATTGCTTGGGATGATACTGGTGGAATGAGGATTCTTGACGATGACGAGCAGCAAGCTAAAGAGGCCAGCCCTATCAACCTCCCGCTAGAGTCTAAGCAGAAGACAGCGGATCGTCCAGTTAAGAATCCAGACGGCGGTGAGAAAGGGGACTTGGAAATGCCATCGCCATCCTGCAAAAGATCCAAAGTGGGACTGGCAGTCGAAAATGGAGAAGTTTCTGAAGGGGTAGATGTGAATGATGAAGATATTGCGGCCATCGCCATTCTAAAGAATGCGATACGTAAAATGCGGTCCAAAAAATCTTGATCGTCTCGCGTCAAAATTGTCCTTTATGTAGTATATTAGTTCATGACACGTTATTGTGCGTACTGCTTGCGTTTCCGCAGAGTTTGGGGGAAACGATTGAGTTACTTTGCAACCAACTTTGTGTGCTAGAGCAGGATTTGAGGATAACAATAAAAATCCTATCAGACATATGTCCTCTACCTTTTTTAATCTAAATTTGGTGATATTTACTGATTCCCACCCATTGAAATGTGAGTGTACTGTACCTTTGGATCCTCTGATAATTTCTGTTCTCTGTTGGCCTCAAATTTATGAATCTCCTCCCTTCTGTTCATTAAGTATGTAAGATTAAGTCAACATCGTCTAGAAGAACAATCACGAAGCGAGAATTAAAAGGGGCAGATTCTGGGAGGAAACGCGAGATATAGTAGGAGCAATGAGGGAATTAGAAGTCTAACAAGGTTAATGTAGTAGCTATTCCTCTCACGAACTCCAGCTTACAGGCACAATTTCTCGTCTGGGTCATTGAGCACAGTTACCACAGGGTGACTCGAAACCTAAGTTCGTGATGTGGTCAGGTACTCTTTTTACTCCCTCCACAACTTAGCCTTCTACCGCACTTCATCCCAGCAACGTTCGCATCCTGTCATCCAATCCTCGCCATCAATGGGAGCATACGCAATGTCATCCAACTCTCTGGTGGCAACGATACTCCGTTATCTTCCTCTAGTATCCGACTCAACCGCTGATGAAACGGTCTTTGCTACGCAGGCACATCGGGCACAGGGGAAACATTAGAGATGGTGTCAGGAATTTCGAATGGATCACTAGAAGCTGCTAGCCTCAATAGCTCTTTACATGGAGGTGTGAGCTGACGGCCAACTACCAAATTCAAGATGGGCTTTCGAAGTAAGGCTTTTCGTATCTTCCGAACTGGTTTTCCTCCACGCCGCTTAACCTTTGATTTCTTTCCCGGTGTTGGGGATGTACTCTGAATACCCGTCACGTCCAGCGGTAGATTGGGCATGACCAGAGCTGCGGACGGTATAGGAACACTCTTTGCAAACAAAAGGGTTTCTGTGGGATTAGGCACTTCAGTCATTGCCGGAGGTTCCAAATTTGTCGGAAGGCCAGTAAATGGGACCCCTATGCTTGGAGTTTCGGGCACCAAGCCATCATGAGCCCAAATTCGTGTCATAGTCATTGCTTTAGCAAAGTGAACTGTTGGGTAGCACGGATCTGGACCTTGCTCTAAGCCCCCAATCGGTCCTTTATCATCTTCAAGTCCAGAGTCATCCTCGTCATCTGCGCTAGGTCCATCAAACGACAAGTCACTATTCTCGCCCTGTCGACTTATTTTACGCCGCGGAGTCTGGGGGGCCGTTACCATCGCAGGAGTCTTGGGCGATTGAGGAAGTGAGATAGAAGCTGTAGTGGAAGAATCGTAAAATAGTTCCTTGAAGTTCGAATGAGAACTTAAAACTATGCGTTTCCCATCTGTGCATCCTGATACACTGTCTTTAGGGTTTGATAATTCGATACGCGGTGGCTCAAAAACCTCGCTACTACCGCGTATTGCACGAGTACCAAGACCCAGGTGGTTTCTCCTCATTGGCGCTGCTACCATTCCCCCTATCGGAGAATCTGGTGTTGGCTGTATAAGAGGAAGAACTGATGTGTTGAAAGACTCGGTACTCTTCAACCCAAATCTAGCGAACTCTAGTGGTGTATTCGGGGATAAGTCGTCTACCTCGTAATCGGTTGCGACTTGAAAGGCGGCTCGCGGATTTCTGGCAGTATTCAGCGGCGAATCGATGAATGTTAAGTCTTCGACTTCGTTGTCGTCCGCAGCCAAGTCGACCGCGAAGGTAGCTGGAAATTCTGGAAGTAGTATCGACGAGGGGGCTTGATCCTCCTGCTGTAGAGTCTCGAGGCTTTCCTCTCTTCTCGATAGCGATTCAATGTTGCATGATTGTGTTCTCAAAAGAACCTTGCCAGGCTTGGTGAGATTAAAGAGGCCGCTCAATGAGTTTCCTGAATTTGTCGAAATCGATGAACCACCGTCTGAAAGGCCAGGGTCCTCAGCTGTCTCGATGTGGGTAACTAAACTGTTAACAGAACCCGCTTTACGAGCAAGAACTTTTAGCTTGCAGACAGCAGACGTAGAAGTGCTTCTTGAAGGTTGTTGGCGAGTGTTAGGCGCGCGTAAGGGCCAGCTAAATTTGACCATCATAACCACGCATACCTAGAGATATTTGAAAGAGTGACTATATCATGAGGGAGTAGAACGAGTGTGACGACTTGAGGTGATATCAAGTTTTGGAAAGACAGCAGGAGAAAATTGAACGGCAAACAGCGAGTCTAGAAAGGTAGTTATCCCGCAAAAGAGGATCGCTATTTCCTTGTGCAAAGCGGGAAGTTTTGTCAATCGCTCCTACTTTTCTTCGAGCTCGAAAATTCAGAATCCTTATATTATGACATGACTTAAGAATTCGCCCTGGTCTTCGGGTTAATAGATATAGAAAGCAATGGAAAATCGAGTGAGCAAACAACGCAACTCAAGCTTGAACTTAATGGACTAAACAAGGTGACCTCCAAATCATGAACTTGAGTCGTGGGGGTTTTAGGATAGCGTTAAATGAAATTGAATGAAATTGATAGAATATTGAATAGAATATTGATCTTTGGTTGCTTGATGAGGCCCTGAAGGTTTGCTCGGTACGGAGTAGGATGTTAGGTGAGGCACGTGCATGGGCAAGGCCGGGATTTATCCGGCTTGCTGATTCAGCCGAGAGGTCGAGTCGGGAACTGGACTGGGGCAAACAACCTCAAGTCTGAGCAACGACCAATATATTCCGGTATCTTTCTTAACCGATCGTGCATTGTCGGCACGCAATCCAAATCACCATGGCGACATCGGTTGACGCAAAGCTCCTGAAGTCGACCAAATTTCCCCCAGAGTTCAACCAGAAGGTGGATATGCAAAAGGTGAACGTGGAGGTGATGAAGAAGTAGGAGCTCCGCCCTGCAAGAACAGAGCATAGTAAACGCTAACCGTCAATTACCACGCAGATGGATTGCTAGTAAGATCTCAGATATTTTAGGTAGCGAAGACGATGTGGTCATTGAGTTATGCTTCAACCTCATCGAAGGGAGTCGTTTTGTATGCTTACTCCTTAAAATCGTCAAACCTGCCAAGCTAACTATCTCAGCCGGATATCAAAAAGACACAGATTCAGCTCACCGGATTCCTGGACAAAGATACTGCGGGCTTCTGTAAAGAACTCTGGAAGCTTTGTCTGAGCGCACAGGGCAATCCGCAAGGCGTGCCCAAGGAACTTCTAGAGGCCAAGAAATTGGAACTTATACAAGAAAAGGTCGGCTTTTCCAACAACCCAGTTCCCCACATCAGTTTTTAATTTCTACGCAGATCGAGGCAGAGAAGTTGGCAGAACAAGCCCGAAAGCGACGCGACGATGAGCAAAACCGGGAGCGTGACTTCAATGCCATAAGAAACCGAGAACGGGGCGAGCGTGGCCGAGGTGGTGGGTTTGGGCAGCGGGGAGATAGCTGGCGTGGTGGTCGCGGAGGTCGTGGGGATGATCGTCACAGAGACTTCGATCGAGGACCTGCCAGAGACTTCGACCGCCGTGGTCCCCGATTTTCCACATCCCCAAGGCGACGTCGGGATTCTAGAGATCGCGGTTCATACCACCGTCCTCCTCTTCGTGAAGCGGATACCTATGTTCCTCGCGGACGCGGCGGGCCACGACGAGATGACAGGAGAGACGACAGAAGAAGATTGTCGCGGACTAGATCCCCTTCCCTAAAACGAACCGCCTCCGCGTCTCGCTCACGCTCCCCTCCATTGCGCAGACGGTATCGTTCATCTTCAGCGTCGCAGAGCCCTCCTCGCCGGCGTAGAAGTAGGACGAGATCCAGATCCCCTGATAGACCAGGCCCTTACAGAGGACGGAATGGACGAGGGAGAGGAAGAAGTCCGGTCTGGGGAACCAGGCGTAGAAGGTCTTCTTCCGTCGACAGCTCAAGATCACGATCTTCTCGACCTGCAAAGAGAAGAAGAGCGGCTTCCGATTCCCTCAGTCGCTCGCCGCCTCCCAGAAGACGGCATCGGAGAAATACAAGTTCGGTAGAGAGCATCAAGCACAGATCTAGATCTAGATCCAGGTCTAGGTCTACCATACGCTCCACGTCTAGGGCTCAATCGGCTTTACGCTCTACCTCCTCTTCTGCCACGCCTGAACGTACTGCCTCTCGTAGTAGAGAGAGAGCCCATATTTCGCCTACCCCAAACGACGAAGCGGAAAAGCGCAATCGAACCAGTAGTAAACGTGTCGAACGATCGCTAACCCGAAGCTACAGTCGCAGCATCTCCCCTCCACGCCGTCGTCGCCGAAGCTCTACCAGAAGCTCCAGTCTAGGCAGGAAAGACCGAAAGCGCCGTCGGTCCATCCAGCGATATGAACCAGCTAGTAGAAGGCGGCGAAGTACTTCTGCTGCTTCCTCAACAAATGATATCAAAACGAGAAGATATGATACTGAGGATATGAGCAACGCAGGATCGTCAAAGAAGAAACCGACCGATCGCAAGCGAGATGATACTATCATGACCGATGAGGTTGGTAGCGATTCATAATAGTATATGATATACTTTCTTAAGATGGCAAGAATATGGTGGATTCGTTCCTACAATCTTGGCTGACATATCGAATGCCGTCCTAGAAGAAAGACCCCCAAAAGCAAGCTAGCGAGCTGCGAGAGAAGTTATTGAGAGAGAAGATCAAGAAGATGAGAAAATCGAGTCTTGATTCTTTGAAAGGCTCATGCTAACGCGCTTTGAGGAACCTCCGAATTATGAACAACTCTGGCTATATGGGCTTTGAATAAGGGTTAGAATGAGAAAAAAAACTAGAAGACTTTCGTTTGGTGTTCCATCCCTTTGATCTCATCATTTAAAGGTCAGCCTTGTGCCTGATTTTCACGCCCCTATCTTTCAGTATTGAGACAAAGAAAGCTACTAGCATCTAATTGACCCACTTTATTCAGATATCTGAAGATGAATTGTCTAACCATTCTTCAACTCATCTGATTGTTTCCAAGTATTTCACACATTCTCCCAGTCTACTCCCGAAATTAGAGCAATAAAAAGATTCGTATATATTTCTATATATTCTCTCATCATTTTGGCTGTCGTTCAGAAACCACATAGCTCCTTGACCTAATCGTTTGAGCAGCATATACCCCTGTACTAACTTTTCCTGATCATTGAAATTAATCCTGTTAGAAGAATTTGTTAAGACTGAGAGTGCTTTTATCGACGCGAGTAGAGTTGCTATGACTGCGCGTTTGTAGCAAATTCTTCGGCTGCTTAGCGGCTGGATCGTATATCTTACTATAGAGCCTTGACAGCTCTAAGATTGTTACCCCAATCATTAGGATTTGATCCTTGGATATTTCTCTGTACGGAGGTAGCCAGGTCTATAGTCCACCATGCCCAAGTCATTACATGGTAGGGGTTGGTAAGATGCCGGTTTCCCGTCCTAAGTGCTTGCTCCATCTACTCATTATTAGAACCGTACTTCTCCACGGAGATGGCTGCTTGTTGCAATAGAGAATATCCAGAAGTTGGCTCTATTGGATGTTTCTATGATGAGTCGGTGGAGACGAACAGTATGCTGAAGCGTATATCAATCTCAATGGAGACCATACGAATTGGGCACAGAATCTGTACAGGGAGGTAACTCCCGACGCTACCTTCATTAATAGTCAGCCATCGTCAATCCCGCTTCGGTAACATCTACTATGCATTACAAGCATTGAATATTGTCTAACCACTGGATCAGAATGCATATTCATATAGGAATGTGGTGACTTCAACGATATCGGTAAAGGCGGTCTTTACTACCTCCTCTCCTTTACCAACTTCCACACATACATCGAAGAAATGCGGTCATATTTCGACGAGGCAATATCAATTACCTCGTTATCAATGGGCTCGATCAAGAATGATCTCAAATTAGATGGTACTGCCCCGGAGCCAGTCAACTGGGTCAGAATGTTCGCTTCAGCGTTCTCAATAGAGAGCGCAGTTACATACACGAATCCTCCTTTGGCCGTTGGGTTACCGCTATTCGATGGAGAGCTCTGTATGCTCTACCGTATTGTTTGGGAAGTCTCTCATGGTGGGAGAACCATCAGATGTACGAATGAAAACCATGATCGAGGAGATCTCTACACGTTCCCGGGACCCTTTTGATGCGATTATCTCGGCTGTCTTTGGGAAGCAAGGACATCGCCGGGACGACATCCCCATCAATATGGGACTAGGAGACATGAAGAATCTTGCTGTCCAGACGTCCGGATGCGGATATTGGCTTCAGAGCAGTTTTAACATAGATAAGTAGTTAAGGTCAACTACGCTACATATGGTGAGGGAAATGCTATTTATCTCACTCGTGGACGTTGATCATTAAATTTCGAAACAGAAACAAGCTGCAGATGCTGACACTATTCAAGGGAACTATTGTTATCGAGGGTAATACGATTAAGGACTCCACCACTCCTACATAAATCCAAACAACGCATGGGACAACGAAAAGCAACGCTGCTATGATCCAATGAGTTACCCGCCAGACAATCACCACTCTGGCGGTCTAGCTGAGCTTGATAGCATATGGGGAACCTGAAGAATGAGTACAGTACGTCTACTTCCAGATCTCGAGTACAGTTATACAGTGGCATCGCCCTCCTCGCAAACTTTTTCGGCGGCCGAGTCCTTTTGGGGGAATTACTATACTATCAGCATCTATTCATATATCTAGACCGCACTGCACACACAAACTTTCGATTCTTAACCTGTTAGCGGTAATTCTATATTTGTACAACGGGAGAGTACGTCGGTATTCGATACTAGGGACATCTTTGGCACAACAACCCTACTAACGTGATTGGCAATTGCTTACCTGGGAAATAACACCATACTGAACTTTCCGAACGTATACTAGTTTGCAAAGATGATTCAAGCACTAATGAAAGCGATTTCGGTATCCTAATCTAACCTCAAAAATGGAGAAGAGAAGCTCTAAGAAGGATGTGGGATGTCATATAGATCAAGAGAAGAAGAAGCTGTGGGTTGGTGATGAGGGGCAGCTTGCAACGGAAGAATAGATATCAGACAAATACGCTGCCGCTTATGCTGTCATTGGCCTTCGCCAGATCGAGCGTCTGATGCAAATAATGCCAATATCAATGTAATCTTTAGGTATTTCGATCCATAGTGAAGGACGCCTTGCCAAGTGAATATTTTATAATCAATTGTGTTGGTTTGCGAAGCAATCGCTATCGAAGCGGGAGACATGTAGTAATAATCCCATAGCCCAACCACCCTATAAAATAACACAGTTCTAGTTAATCCGAAGCATATGAATACTACGATCACCTATTGCACACCACTGAACCACTTATTCTGTAACTGCCTCGTGGTCGGGCGATCCCTCGGGTCTAACTTCATAACCTTCAATAAAAACTCCTCTGTCAGATAGTGACAGACGATAATAATCACGTACCCTGCTTATATTCATTGCTGGGCCATACTGCTCCACCAAGGACAGATCTCTACCTGTAACTAGAAGACTAGACAATCCAATACGTTTACCTTGAGACCCATCAGTTATGAGCCCGGCATCGACCTAGCTGTATTCAAAATCACGATTTTGGGAAGAAAAACTAGCATACGAAAACCCTCAGTCCAGAAAGCGATAAATCTAGACGAAAAACGAAAGTTCGACCTAAAACCGGAAGAAAAATTCGGAAAAATCAACAACACCACAACCCGTACAAACCTCCGAGACAACAAAATGACGTGAACAAAGTTTTCAGTCACCTTAATAGGACAATTAGACTAGGAGGAGTGGATTAAAAGAGTCAGAACAATAGCCAGAGTAGAAAGAATCTAGGATTACGTCAGCCTAGTAATATTAAAAGACGAACTTCCGACGCTTAGAGAGCCACAACTGGCAGCTCCTGAGTTCGTACAGGACATAGCAGCAAAGAACGTTGCATCTGCCTAATCCTCTTTAAGCCAATCAACAAGCACAGCGAGACGATGTTCAGAAGGAAATCTTACGGTCGCAGAAGACGAGACGAGAGAAGTGACTTGTAAGACTATAAACGCGAGAAATAGAGAGCTTATACGAAGTACGAGAAGCAAGTAGAGGCTATGGAAGTTCTACGAGCTACAATCCAATAATCGATAAATCGACAGCTACTCTCATCCACATACAACTACGACACACCGTACGAAATGCTCGTACGACACAAAAGTAGATTCTCTCCGACGGACTATGCCATGTAAGAAGAGCTACTTCAAAAGTGGAATAATCTTAAGAAAATCGAAGAACGGAATATGGATCAATAGCTAATAAAATGGGACATAATCTATGACTAATGTGTAGCCAAAAACGTCCCGTACGTAGACGGGAATAGACCGGTAAAGAAATTCCTAGCCACTATAGTAAAGATAGCTCCTAGCTTGTTAATACTTGGACTATCGAAATGTTAACTAACCTATCGGAAACGTACGATCTCCATCACATTATTCAAGACTTTAGACGAGACTCTAAACTTCGACAAAAGTCTCGGGGGACGCATAATGCCTTTGATGCTTTATTGCAAGGACGTACGGCAGATTAGAAAGACAAAAACGACAAGAAATCTAGTTCTAGTAGCCGAAAGCTTAAACCAAAAGGGCAAAAGTACTCTCCAAAGCCTTGTCTATGTGGCGAAGAGCATTGGTATAGCAAATGCCCATACTTGAATGAGTCCGTACGAACAAAGAACTGGAAGCCAAAGATGAGCGTTCAAGAAAAAGTCAAAGAAGAGCTCAAATCCAAATCGGGTTTAAAAGAGAAAGTCGAGGCAAGCATCCAAAGGTCAAAGGAAATTATTAGCCACTATAACGTAATAGTAGTTATATGAGTCACTTATTTCCTTAGTAATTATTACAAATTATCGGTAAGGTGGCAAAGAAGATTCTGGAGGATATTAAAACCTGATTAGTCAGGCAGTCACTCTCTATATAAAGACTCGCTTGTTCCTGTATTATAGAGGGCAGTCCCTTTTAAATGTTTCCTGAGAAATACTCTCTTTACCCTACCCCAGAAACCAAATTCTGACTCCTGCATAAGGCTCTCAGAAATTGAAGCTCGAAAGAATGAAAAAGACAATCCAATACGTTTACCCCGAGATCCATCAGATAGTTATCCTCGATTAGTTTAAGCGGACTTTGTTTCTGGTTGCCCTTGATGTATTAGGTAGCTGAGGCTAGAATTGACCATCGGTCACCGTCCTCTCTCGGAATGAGATCTATATAAGACCTAGGGACAGGACCAAAATGAGCTAGTTGTCTTATAATGATGTGTATCATGTACTCTACATTGTCAGATGTAGTGTCTTTGGGGTCAGGCTTGAACATGTGCCAGTTGAGACCCCAAATAAGGCTTATAATCTATAAAAACGTGAGTGCAACTTAGATAATACAGTCTCAAACCTGCTTAGTATCACCTACCGTCGTGCCAAATGACCAAATATCAGTTGACTGTCCTCATCTGAGTTGTATCATGGCCTCGGGGCAAGTACATGATAAATGAGCGAACCAATTTCTCTATTAATTTCATATATACTATACAATTGCAACTCAGCCCACACTATCTGTTAATAATTTAATTAAACTAGTCGATATTTAAACGTTCATGGCATGTTCGGGCAGTGTAGTCTAATGATCTACAAACACTGCATTTTCATGGGGCACGTATAAACTACTAGTCTCTGGAGCCCGATTTTCCTGATTTGGAACGTTTGACCTAACTGCAAGCTGATTTGGAGTCTCCTGCACATCCGAACTATTTAGTACTTCCCCTCTGCCGATATATTATCTCTTGATGGTTCGCTTTTTTTTTGGACTTTTCCTCAAAAGACTGTAATATATGAGACGAATCCTTGGGAAAATTGTCGTCCGATACCGTACGCCTCGATACTTATTGGATTGAGGCTTGAGGAATGGAAAGGTAACTCCTTGAGTTGTAGAGTTACTTTTATACTTATGCT
Source organism: Amylocarpus encephaloides (assembly GCA_019669835.1). NCBI lineage: Eukaryota > Fungi > Ascomycota > Leotiomycetes > Helotiales > Amylocarpus > Amylocarpus encephaloides. The sequence continues at coordinate 118,475 of MU251406.1, read as the reverse complement.
GGTCATGTATAATTGATTTATTAAAAGGAAGCTAAAGTATAGAGTTTTTAGGGGCTTTCAAGAGAAGTTGGATGACCAATGAGGTCTGAGGGTTGTATCAGAGTCATAAGTCCTTGGATTATATTAGACTCATGACGTGGGTTGTATCAGAGTCATAACGTCCTTGGATTATATCAGGCTCATGACGTGGGTTGTATCAGAGTCATGAAACAGTGGTGTCAGAATGCAATAATACTAAATTAACTTATATCTGATCGGTACGACGAAAAACAATACTACGAAAGGAAAACGAATTAATAGTCCGACTAAATGTGACAGCCTAGTGCCTACTAGGGGACTTTAGTCACGTGCGTACGTACCGAGACTTTACCGAGAAGCTCGCTCATTGTGATATATCTTCGAGCTCTAGCTCGATCTTCTCTTTCCTCCTTAGCTTCGTTTTCTTCGAGAAATAGGACCATTTCGTGAGCACTCCTTTCTGTGTATTTGTGAAGGACCGTCACAATACCCTAGCTTAGATTTAGGTTATATTAACCCACCCCTGTATTTTATATTTTAAGAAGGCTCTCTCCCTCCCTCTCTTCTTCCTTCCTTGTCTTACCTTTTTAAATAGAAGCTATTTTTTAAAGTAGTTTAGCCCTAAGTAACCCGTAATATTAGCCTTTAATTCAAGTGTATATAAATAGGAAAATAAGAAAGAAGTTAATCGTCCTCCTGAACTTAAAGACGTAAAGAGGCCCAGGAGAGCGACGACTGAACACCTGTACGCGGTGCCCTCTACGAACCTGGAATTGAGCTTTACCTGAGGCTATTGTATAACTATTCTAGAGCTAAGATTTAGTCCTTGATCTACCGATCCTTCGAAGAAACCACGACCACGACTAGTCTACCCACCCACCTCCTCTCTCTTCTTCGACTCGAACCACGAAGATCCTTCGAAGCTAACCCGATTATACCTATATTTTACTACTATACGAGTTTCGGAACACACTTGTGGGATAGCCAAGGTAGTAGGGTAAAGGGATGTGTTTTTAGGTGTTTTCACGAAAACTCGGATTTGTACGTGCTTACGTAACCGACTTAAGGGTGATTACAAGTGTCTACAGGCCACTCTTTCGAATTAGGGGAAAGCCTACGAGGGGAATACTAGGCGTGAGTAGGGCAAGGAAGGGGTTGAAGGGGAACAGGAGTCTAGGGATCAGAAGGGGAGGGGAGTTGAGAGGGGGGGGCACAGGAAGGGGGCGCGGTTTCTTCGTTGTTTTCCTTTGTCTACCCGGGGATCGACCCCTACTAAAATACTATAACACACACCGAGGATTAATGGATAATAGCTTGAAATAGGCTACTAGCCTATTAATATTAGCTAGTAAAGTCCTTAATAGGGGACTTGTCCCCCGGCTAGGAAAATCTTTCCGGAGTGCTGAAAAAACATCTTGACCTGTAGCTAGTCTACTATTCGGCTTCCAGACCTGAGGATCTAGCGTCCTACTATAGTCTTTGACTTACACAGGACGTTAAAAGGATAAAACAAACAAACAAACAAGCGTAAGGAGGCCCCGCCTAAAATCCGGCGATTGGAATTTTTAGATCTGCCAAGTGAGGTTAGGCGAGACCCACTTTACTTCACGTCTTATTGGCCTGCATTTACGATCTAAATCTAAAATTCATACAAACTACAGGCCTTAATAAATGTAAAATTGAGGTCATAGCACCTGATTTTCGGAAGAGTCAGCACCAATCACCTGGTCAGGATAACTCTTTACGGTCCGCTATTGGTCAAATGCTATCGCGTCATTTTACATTTATTTACCCCTGTAGGTTGTACGTTGCATCACCTGATTTTCGGAAGGGCGGGGCCAATCACCTGGTCACGATAACACATTACTGTCCGCTTGGTCAAATGCTAATTACGTTGTATGCTATCGCGTCATTTTACAAATGTACAATAATTTATCCCTGTAGGTTGAGTACAACGTTGTATGTGCGCATCGCGTCTACCACTCAGCCTTCCCACCTTCCACCCTATCAACACAGCCTTGCTGTCTCAGCCTTCCCACCTCCTCTCTCAAATCTCCTCGCAAACAAGCGTAAACAACCGCCGAAGCGACGGCCACCATGTCCGAAAACACCGCACACTCGACCGCGGTCCCCACCAGCGACGCGGGGCTCCCCTACTACGAGAAGAGCAAGCGCCACCTCAAACTTCTCCTCGAGCGCAAACACCAACTGGAGAAGACGCTCGCTGCGACCGAGGACAATATCTACAAAAACGAGACGGAGTATCTGGAGGAGACGCCGGCGGGAAATATCATTGTGGGCTTTGAGAACTATACGAAGGGTATGAGCACGAGTACTGTGGGGGTGGGAGGACGACGCGGTGGTAGGGGATTGGGGGTTGGAGAGAGCAATCGTGTATTCAGTAGAGGCAGTGTCAGTTTTGGACAGGGTAATGTATGTATTTCTTCATTACGTGTGGGCGCGATTGAGCTGTATTGGAAGCTGACAATTGCGCCATCGCAGGATTCACCAAGCAACACAGCGCAATCGACACCCATGGCCACCATGGCCCCTACACCTTTGAGCACCAGCTTCGCGAAGGGCGAGGCAGCTTCGAACCATGCGACGCCTACGAGCGCGAGCTCGGCTAGTCGCAACGGTGCTGGAGCGGGCGCGGGCAAGAAGAACAAGAAGGCTGGTGAGGATAGCGATGGCGAGGGACGAGAGGTCAAGAAGGTTAGGACAAATTTCGGCGCTGTGCGCAAGAATTAGACATTATATAGCACCACTTTCTGGGACGGAGGGCGTTTCTGGGCAATGAATCCAAGGTGCACATCATGGTGGTAGATTGATACAGGGCGTTAAGGCCCAAGCCTTCAAGGAAAGATAGCTTTGGGTACGCTACACAAAATCGACGAAGGCCTTTATTTGCTTCTATTCTAATTGTCTTCATGGCACCTCCTCGTCACTATCTTCTCCAAACCCGAAACTGAATCCAGCGTCTCTATTTGTTTCATCGTCCTTTCCGACAGCCATATCCCACTTTCGTTTCTTACCTTCCGCCTTTGTTTGTAAAATTTCTAATGCATAGTCTAGTAGCTTTGGATGCTTCATCTTCATCCCTTCTACGAAGACTGCGTACGGATCCACAACATCCTTTTTAAATCCAGAGACCTGATCAGGTCGGGCTCTTAAGAACGACACAACGCTAGGTAGATGGCTTTTTGGCACGAAATTCTGCGTGATGGCAATACTAGCATCAAGATTGACGACCAAGTGCCACCATCCACTTGGGACATGGAGAACTTCTCCTTCGCCACAAACACCCTCGAGACACCCTGGAGTCCTTCTCGCCTCAGCGTGAAACCCGAGTAACCACTCAGCGATGCTTAGCGGACTTGTGACCTCACTTTGGTCCTCGGAAACATAGACGCCTGGCGGTGGTGGACTTGAAGCATTGGAAGGAAACATGATCCAATATTTTGATCCTCGCAAGACGGCGTTCCAGGCGCTCGTAGCGTTTGGATCCTTGTGATAGGTAGAGCCGCTCCTTGCTGGACCTATTATAAGCCATTTGTCGTCTGGTCGTTTGTCCCCAAGGACTGCAAAGAGGTCCTCCCCAAAGCATTCTGGAATCCAGTACGACGCACAGGGTACATCTTTTCCAACCGTGATATCCATCTTTTCAACGAAGCTTCGGTCGAAGAGGTAAAGGGGGCTTTCGTCACAACTGTTTCGCATGTAGTGCGAATAGGTGTTCAGGGACCAGTCGACAGCCTCAGCTCGAAATTTGACGTCACCATATTGTTCCATCAAAGTCTCTGCATCCCAAGATCTGAAGACTGGCCATTGTCGGACTGGCTCTGTCAGGATGAACGGCTTGTCGCTCCAGTCGTCAGAGAATTCTTTTGGGGTGAGGTTCCTCAGACGAGCAATCTGATTCTTGGGTGGGATACTGGAGCTGTAGGGGACGAGTGATGTGTAAGTGCAGAGAAAAGGTCTGAAGAGGACATCTGAAAAGACATGGCCACATTGTATCTGTGAGAGGTGCTCATTGCTTAGGCCAAGAAGTGTAGAACGCCATGTACCACGCCAGACGAAGGAACCGCCTTTAGATTGTTTGGATCTAATCAAGTGTTAGAAACGTAGCAAACAATATCCCCGGACGCACACGCAAGACATACACCGAAGCAGAAAAGAATACTTAACATGGAGGTTTGCAAATGTAAATTTGGTATCGCTTGTCAGTGATGTCCCTGAATGGATAACAATCTCGAATTGAAGGAAGAACAAAACCATCAGGTAACCTACTCGATAAAAAGAGATTTCCAAAGATCATCTGATCTAGAAAATGCGTATAGAAATTTGCAAGTAGAGCCAAGGGAGCATAGTTCGGCAGCATGAAGTGTTTCCAACACAATCACTATGACCTCATCCGGAAATAGCTGGAAAGGACCAACATTGTCCTTCCCATTTCTGACTGCGGTGTATTTGTTTCCAGAAGGCTTAATTCCAAGGGGATGGCAAGGGATCGTAGTATGTGACTCTTCGAATGCGGCGGTTCTTGCTTGTGAGTCGATCGTTCTACCAGGCGAAGCTAATTCTGCAGCAAATTCGGTAGCAAAGTCGACTGTTATTCCAGCGTCATTAACTGGGATGGGTGACGACTTCATGCTGCTTGTAATACTAGCACTAGTATATTCCTATGAATCATTCTTTGAATATCGAAATTCGGCATAGAGTGGTGGAAGAATTATAGTACCAGTGGCGTCGTCTGCTTACCTCATTATTACTCGTTACGTACGCCGTGTGGTTTGAACCACGCTAAAAAAGATTTCTGAGACAATACACTGCCCTCTGTCCCTCCCTCTTCCACCATCAAACACACCAAACCACAAACAACCTCTCACATCCAAATTCCAACTAGATTCAGTACAACTCTCGTTTTCGGGAGTTTGCCATCTAGTTTTTTTCACCACAACATCTTTTCGCAGTCTCGGCAGGCTCTTCAAGAGATTTCTGCCATTCTTTGCACCCCACATCTCCCCTTCAGAACGTGCATTATCTAGGTCACAAGCAAGTCTTGCGATCTAGATTTTTTTATCAATCAAACCGCAATCATGGCTTCAGCAGATAAGGGCCTCGAGGAGATCCCAGAGGGTAAGCGGCGAGATAATCCTTTGAGGGCACACCGCTCCATTCGGCAGCACAATGCATGATGAACACCTGCTAATATCAATTGTCTGGCAGGTCAAATCGAGTCTAACTATGACGAGACCGTCGACTCCTTCGATACCATGAACTTGAAGGCTGAGCTTCTCCGAGGTAGGATGCAAGATGCGAAATTTGTCTCGAGCGAGGGTTAACACGGGACGCAGGTGTCTACGCCTATGGTTTCGAGCGTCCTTCCGCCATTCAGGCTCGTGCTATTATGCCAGTCATCAAAGGTGAGTTTTGCGACCTTTCAATTTGATGGACCAAAAACTGATTTTCCAAGGTCACGATGTCATTGCGCAGGCCCAATCTGGTACCGGAAAGACCGCCACTTTCTCGATCTCCGTCCTCCAAAAGCTCGACCCCAACATCAAGCAATGCCAGGCTTTGATCCTCGCCCCAACCCGTGAATTGGCCCAGCAAATCCAAAAGGTCGTCGTCGCTATCGGAGACTTTATGAACGTCGAGTGCCATGCTTGCATCGGAGGTACCAGCGTTCGTGACGACATGAAGGCTCTTCAAGAGGGTCCTCAAATCGTTGTCGGCACCCCAGGTCGTGTTCAAGATATGATCCAACGTCGATTCTTGAAGACCGATTCCATGAAGATGTTCGTTCTCGACGAGGCCGATGAAATGCTTTCCGTAGGTTATAATCCCCCCCGCCTTTTTTGCACAGACTAACGATATTTCTAGCGTGGTTTCACCGAGCAAATCTACGATATCTTCCAACTCCTCCCACAATCCACCCAGGTCGTTCTCCTTTCCGCCACCATGCCCCAGGATGTCCTCGAGGTCACCACCAAGTTTATGCGCGACCCTGTTCGTATCTTGGTCAAGAAGGCTGAGCTCACTCTTGAAGGTATCAAGCAATTCTACATTGCCGTTGAGAAGGAAGACTGGAAATTGGACACCCTCTCCGATCTCTACGAGACCGTCACCATCACACAAGCTGTCATCTTCTGCAACACAAGAAGAAAGGTCGATTGGCTCACCGACAAGCTCACCGCCCGTGATTTCACCGTTTCTGCCATGCACGGAGATATGGACCAGAGTCAACGTGACTTGATTATGAAGGAGTTCCGCTCAGGCTCTTCCCGTGTCTTGATCGCTACTGATCTTTTGGCCCGTGGTATCGATGTCCAACAAGTTTCTTTGGTCATCAACTACGATCTTCCTGCCAACCGTGAGAATTACATCCACAGAATCGGTCGTGGAGGTCGTTTTGGACGAAAGGGTGTTGCCATCAACTTTGTCACCGCCGAGGATGTCCGCATGATGAGAGAAATTGAGCAGTTCTACAGCACTCAAATCGAGGAGATGCCAATGAACGTCGCTGACCTCATCTAAACGCTTCCTCACATATACGAAAAATCTGGTACATCACAGTCAGCATATTCGATGATCTAAAAATCATCTGTGTGTGGGACCCCCGGTGAAAGGGAAGTGATATTTGAGCGTCGCTGGTTCGCCCGGTGGCGTGAGGAAAGGGAATAATTGGTGGCAAACAAAAGTTGCTGCAGCGCGCAGTTGGTCGTTTTTTCTTGCGTAAAATATGGCATCCCCAGCTCTAGAGGGTTGGTTGGGTGATGCTTCTGGCTTTACGGTCTCAGTGTGTATTTAGGAATGCTTTTTTGGCATTGCACAAGTTCCTACTGTCAACCTCGTTCTCATACGCCATGGCATATCATGTTGGCATGAACCTTGAGAGACGGGCTATCAGCGTTGTCCTATTTGTCATAGAGTGAGGCAATTTCAAAAAATTTCAAAAAAAACCCACCAAAGTCTCTTTGTGATTTAAGATGTCCTTTGTGAATCATGAGTGAGTTCTCATGATGCTTTTGCAAGGGGGGCGTGGGTTGAAGTTATTCACAGAGCTAACTCTACAGACAGTAGAGGTGCTCAGTTCATCAGGGCAACTTCGTCATGTACCACTGATTCCCCGGCCTCATTTCGATCCCCGTATCTAGTTTTGATTTCGATCTTCTGCCTAGACTGGAGCAAAGTTTAATATGTCTGCAAATCTGCTGTCGGCTGAAGGCGATCTTCGTTGCCGCCGAGGAGGACACGACCGAAGTGAACGAAGTTTGCTCGAATTGGGAAGGAACGCGAAGCGCTTCTCACAGATCCATAAGTAGGTACACATCTCTGCTAGAACCCCAAAACACAATGACCACCACATCTTTCCTTCGTCATGTATTGACCCTTCTCGACTTTTAGTATATCCATCCATGGTTCAAGTTCACTACGCTAGGTGTCAACAGGCACTCTCAACTCGCCTTCCCTCGACCGGAATGATGACGACGGCCCCGGAGCCAGCTGTCGCCAACATGCCAACTCCCTCGCAAACCGCCATGGTTGGAGCAGATCAGCTGTGGAAGTACCAGCTTCGACAAGAGAATGCAGCTCTCCAAGAGCAGATTCAAGCACTCCCCGCACTCAGCACGACCCTTCTTGAGGTCAAGAACTTTGTCGCGGAACTAGCTACAGAGGTCGGCAAGTTCAAGGTAGATCGGCAGAAGATGGTTGAGCAGCGGCGAGAAGATGTTGCGCGATTTGACGCTTGTCTTGCGGAGATGCAGAAGAAGATTGGAGGTGAGTTACAAATAGACATTTTAGTCCCTCGCCCACACTAACCAAAGATGGCAGTTACGCAGAAGGAAGTGGATGAGCTGATGATGCAGAGGAAGAGAAAAAGGGACGATGAGCAGTCGCAAGACAGCGCTCGAAAACTACTAGAGACGGCCCTTGCAGGCTTGGATGATCAACGTGATAATGTTCCCAGAGATAGCATCCCGCTTGATGGTGGGAAACTTGACACAATAAACAGGACTTCTCAAGAGCGTCCTCCAAAGGTTGCCACAAGAGAAGCTCGTCGTCCTTCAAACCGCCAAGCTGCAGGCGTCGGACGCCAAAATACACACCAATCCCTAGAAGCGCAACCTCCTCGAGATAGTACCGAGACTCCAGAAACAATTACTTCGAACATGTCAGCTCAAAGAGTAGAGCCATCTCCCATCGTTCAGCCGCCAAATACAGTCGTCAAGTCCACAAAAGCCAAGGAGAAAGCACCAAACAAGACACCTCAAAAAGACACCTCCGAAGTCTCCATATCCCAGAACGGAAGAAGTATCAACGATTACCTTCAGCGTGGGGTAAACTTTTACTCTGGATACCCAGCCATGACCAATGAGGAAGATATGGGGTTCGCGAATGCGTGGATTCAAGGCCTTGACGATCCGCAGGCCATAAACCATCTCGTTGATACTTTGCTGTATAATCACCAATCCCGAACGAATGTTGATGGTATAATTCATGTACTTTGCAGATGGAGTGACATTGAACAAGGCTTGATCGAAGCTAAAATGATTAGTGCTAAGGATGTCGAACCGCAACGAGGAAGCGGCAAGAGAAGACGCCTCGATGGTAAGAACCAAGGAAATTAGGAACATATGGAGGATTATCGAGTCACGAGTCATACTGTAGTATTGCTACATGGATGGAAAGGCATGAAATGTTGCAGACACAGAAAAGCAAGCATGTTCTTATACCGATATACAGATATGGCTTGTCATTGGTATCTACCAGTGGCATATTATGATATGGTTGAACAAAACAAAACCTAGACTAAGGTTGTGGCGAGAGAATTGGCTCTGCTATGGAACATGTGCAAAAGACATGCACCCTTTGACGTGTGTTCTACAATGCACCAAAGCTAAGCACTATCCCCAAAGCCCGCTCAAAAGTAAGGTCTTAGGTCAAAGCTCTACGTTGTCTGCCATTTAAATCTCCTAGACACGTTAAAATAATCTACAAGACTGTCCTTTTCATATTCTAGTAGAATAGTCTTAACTACCCAAGATAGGATCCGAGAGCCACTTGTATTCTCCACTTCTTAATAGGACAATTCTCAGCCTTTGGAGCCAGAAATAACGACTCTTCACTTATATACCCACAACGAGAGCGGTCACATAAGCGAACCAATCCAGGCAAAAACGGACCTCCGGTGCCCGGCGCCTGAGCCCCCCGGGCACAATCATGTTTATTATTGAGAGTATGGGTTGTAGTTTAGAATCACTAACGGGGAGGTTTCTCTTTTTTTTTTTTTTTTTGGTGGGTGGGAGAGGATTGAGGTTTCGAAGTTGGGCCGTTTCATGGGAGACGCAAACATCATTAAGAATTGGTATCAAACACCAGCATAAAAACGATTGCGGTCTTTCTGCATGCGGAACTTAACTTTAATACTCTAAAAAGTCAAGTACTTTGTTTCCACTCCCATGCTACCTAACAATCCCATCCTAGAACACCTTGTCTAAATCGAGGCGCGGCCTAAATGACGATACCCTCAATGCTCTTCTCTAGATCACTCTGCTGATCCACAATTCCACTGTACTTGTTAATCCACCCAAGCACCTCCCTATGCCAGACCAACGAGTTCTCCGGCTTGAGCACCCAATGATTCTCATCCGGGAACGTGAGGAATTTACTCGGAATCCCCTTCGTCTGCAAGACATTAAACGGCGCGAGACCTTCGGAAATAGGAAGACGGTAATCGAGTTCGTTGTGAATGATGAAATGAGGAGTTGCCCAGTTCTTGAGATGGGCCGCTGGATCCCACTTCTCGTAATTCTCTCGTGCGTCCCATAGGGTACCGCCAAAGTCGTGGTGGGGGAAGAAGAGCTCTTCACTGGCATATTGGTTAAGGGTGCTGAAGACTCCGTCGTGAGTTACGAGAGCTTGGAACTTCCGGCCCAAGGGATGGCCTTGAATCCAATTTACCATATATCCTTGGTTCAACGAATTAGTATGCGTTCTTGCTGAGAGGTTTGGTGGGAGCTCCGGGTCCTCCTTTGTAAGAAATAGCAATTTCAGGGCGGAATAAGCTTACCACCATAGGATGCGCCCAGAGCGACTGCGCGAGAAGTATCAACGTAGGGGAGGTTTTGCTCGATGTATTCGAAGCCTTTCACGAGGTCAAGGTAAGGACGACCGCCCCAGTGGTCCCTGATACCGTTTTGGAAGGCCATGCCGTAGCCGGTGCTTCCAGTTGGGTTGGGGGTGACGACGACATAACCTTGTTCTGCAAAGACTGCTGGGTTCCAGCGTGTGGACCATGATTCATTCCATGCACCTTGAGGCTATTAGTGATTATTAGCAGAAGATTATTTCCCAAGATGCGAAGACACTTCCTCCGCTGAAGCTATGTTTAGGCGAGAGAGAAGGAGAAGGCCTAGAAATAGATACGAAAAAATCCGAAACTTACCCCTCCGTGTATGAGATACGCGAGCGGATACTTTTCACCTTTCTTGAAGAAGGATGGCTTGACCACCCAGGCGTGAACACTGTAGTCCTCTGCTCCTTGGTACCAGAATTCGTCAACCTGGCCTTGAGACAAGCCAAAAGTCTTTCCTCCTTTAGAATTGGAGGAGACAATGACTTTCTTCTTGGGATTCTTCGGATCGAGGATGGAATAAATGCTATTGTCCACCAACGAAGTACTGCTCAGGAAGAGCTCATTGTTTGGCAGGACCTTGAAATCGGACACAGTCCCATCATCAGTCAGAGCTTCGGGTAGATCATTCGCAAGCCTTGGCGATGCTGGTAGCTTGAAGAGCTTTCCTCGACCATTCTCCTCGGCAGTAACGTATAATTCTTCGCCATCTTTGCTCCATGCAATAGACTCGGGCCTCAAATCCCATTTGCCTTCTCCGTCTTTAGTCTCGTAGAACTCTTGGACGTTAGATAGGTCTGTGATGTCTGGTAAAAGGAGAAGCCTTGGCTTGTCGCTCTCATATTGGTCACTCTTCATCCTAGTGAAAGCCACAGATTTAGCATTTGGTGAGAACACGGGAGAAGCACTGTAGCCCTTCAAGTTTCCAGCATTGATGATCAATGGTGGAGGGGATCGTGTCTCGGTAAATGTCCGAAGGGGAATATAATAGAGGTCGGTCTTGGTGTGGTTTGCTGGATCAAGCTTTGGATCTTTCGCAACAAAAGCGAGACCATTCTTGCTGATATCAAAATCCCCTGATCCACCAAAAGGAGGGACTGGAGACTCGAGCGAAACGGCCTGGCCAGCCAATGCATTGTGTAGTGGCGTTGCACTCAGCTTCTTGATGCCGGGACTTTTGCTGACGGTTGTGTAGAAGATCGAACTCTTATTCTCGGTTATGTATGCATCCCATTGCCTAACGAATAGTTTTGAGTAGACCCTGCCTGTGGACTTGGGCTTTTCCGCCATCTCCGAATTGTAAAGCTTCCCATTTGGTGTTGCGAGGCCTGTGACAGCAACTGCTATGGTATCGGAATCGATGGCAGCGACTTTCAAGTTTGAGACAGATCCTGGAAAGGTCTTTAGCAGTTGAGGCCTGCAATGGTTAATATCGGTTTCAAGTGAGGAAGAGGGCAATTACTTGTCGTCTGGAAAGTCCAGGCTGACTGAGTATAACTCAGTGGTTCCCTTCTCCGCGCCTTTCAGCCATGCAACGCAGCTGTCGAATCCGAGCCATGTTGGTTCACTAGCTGCTGCATCATTGACGAGCAGCTTTGTTCGTCCCGTCTTGATATCCAGCACACGTATCTCGCTTGTCTTTTTCTGAGTTTGAAAAGAGTAGGCTGTCACGGTAAATAATGCAGCCGTTCCATCTGGACTAGGAGTTGCAGCAGAGCGACGAGGGGCGGAGAGCAAGACCTCTGGGGTAAATCTGCGTGCTCCCACGGTCATGTTCACGGCCAAAGACTGCTGAGTAATGGGTAGGAAAGATGAAGATGAAGAGAAGAAACACCAATTGACGCGGCTAGCTAGCTCTTATTAGCCGGCCTTCCTATTAAGACGAAGGATTGCTTGCCTTGAGATATCACGGATGGATTTGGAAGGGAAGAGAGCTTACTCGTTATATATCCACCCCGCAATTGAGGTCTGATATCCCTGTCCTACTACTACTTCTGAATAGGTGTTCCTTTGACCGCTGCTCTAACGAATCGATTGCAATAGTTTTAGATAAATATGCTCGCTAGCAACTGCACGATACTGTAAGGGGAATTGATCGGATTTGCAAATAAAAACATATCCGTTGCTCAGATGAAGGCTTTGGGGTCGTCCGCAGTTGTGGCTGCTACTGTTTGTGCCTCTCTCTGCATGGGTTACGAGGTACTCCTGCGAGCTACGAGTTATCCGGCTGACGCCCGCAAACAAAACAACCTCCAAACAACCTCCAAACAACCTCCAAACAAAGCTCCGTCATTTAATTGTACATTTGGATGTGCCCATTCCCTAGGTAGTTCAATTGCTAGCGTCTTTGACATTGAAGCTCCAACTCACAACCTCATTGCCCTTCTATTCGGCAACATATTTCGCAGTTGCAAGGGCTGAGGACAACGACACATCCCACCGTCGCAATGGCTCAATACTTCCTGGACCTCGTGTATACACTCACGAATTGCATGAGCTGTTTCCCGGGCTCTCCGCAGCTTAAGATAAACAATCGGAGCTTCAAGATCCTGCGGCTACTTGGAGAGGCGCGCAGTTCAACAGCTATCGCATTTAAACCACGCTAACATATTCAACAGGGTGGATTTTCGTACGTTTACTTGGTCCAGGATACGAGTAGTGAAACTCTCTATGCGCTCAAGAAAATCCGGTGTCCATTCGGACAAGAGTCCGTGGCCCTGGCCATGAAAGAGGTGGAAGCTTACGCCTTATTCGCACCACATCCCAATATCATTCACAGTGTCGACCACTGCGTAGTTGCCGATCGATCAGACCCAACCGCGAAAACCGTTTACATCCTCCTTCCATACTACCGGCGGGGCAATCTGCAAGATATCATCAATGCCAATTTGGTAAATCATACGAGATTTCCAGAGCGAAGGCTGATGGTCCTGTTTTTGGGAGTGTGCAAAGCGTTAAAATCGATGCACAATTACAAAGTGGGTGGTGGTCCTGGCGGAGCTAGAAGTCAGAAGAATGCGAAGCGACTAAGAGGGGGGGCTACAAGAGCCGACGAAGAGTTGGAAGAGGAGGCCGAAAGCAGAGGGAGGGGACGAGAAACAGATGATGATAGCGAGCAGCAGGAGCCTCTAATGGAGGCTGAGGTCACTATGGCGCAAGAGGGTATTGCGCCAGGGGGGATAAGAGCTTATGCCCATCGGGACATCAAGCCTGGTAAGTACTTCCTAGTGGCATTTGGAAATGGTAAACACTGACAAACTTCATAGGCAACATTATGATTGATGACGACGGAGAACAACCAATTCTCATGGATTTGGGATCCTTAGCGCCAGCTCCCACACTAATAACTTCCAGATCGCAAGCACTCGCAGTGCAAGATCAAGCAGCCGAGCATTCTACAATGCCTTACCGAGCTCCCGAACTATTCGATGTCAAAACAGGAAGTGTGATCGACACGAAAGTAGATGTTTGGTCTCTAGGCTGCACCCTCTACGCATGCCTTGTCGGCAAATCCCCCTTCGAGATGCGAAGCGACGAGACTGGTGGAAGCTTAAGTATTTGCGTTCTTGGTGGGGATTGGCGATTTCCAGACGAAGGTGCAGGAGGCAAAAAGAAGGCGACAAATCAACCTGGCCAGATCGACGACAGTGAAATTTCAGATAGCATTCGGGAAGTCGTCAGGAAGTGTCTGAAGGTTGAACCTGCGGAACGTCCTGATGTGGAAGAATTGATCGAGATAGTAGAGGATGTTATTGCACAGCTACCAGAAGACGGTCAATTGTAGGAGAGGGTAATTCTCGTATTGCTCCTATGTATGAGACGTTGGGTGAACCTGATTGAGCAAGGCCTAGAGAGTCGATGTTCAGATATGTTTATATAGGGAATTTTGGGGTACGGGCCAAATCTGGTATATTTAATGCATCTCGGTTGAAGATCGCCTTTTTGGAAGTTTCATCAACTCGAATGCCGTATATTCATCTCGCCGCCGCTATTCCTTCGCCGACACTCGGTGATCCATTCACCTTCACCATAATTCCAGCCTCGCTTTTCAAAACCAGTCAAGCAAACGCAGTCCGCTACGGGGGTGCAACGGTGGAACGGCAGGTCCACAGGCCACGGGTCTCCATAGGTCAAAACCCTGCATACACCACTCCTTACTGTAACTCTCCTAGCTATTCTCCAACAAATTTACTAGAATCTCCGAGGATTTCTAAGAGAAGAAGCGTAAATGCCCTCGATAGGTTAGGAGAATGGTTCTTGTTCTCTTCTGCTAATCAGGACACTCAGAGACTTTGGCTTTGGCTAAAGTGCCCCCCAGGTGTACAGTACTTCGTGCCTAGAGTTTTGACACGCGCTTTTGCTGCCCGCTGGCTGTGCTCGTAGTCACGATCTAGGTATCCGGGTTTCACGTACAGTACCTTCCCAACAAAAGTGGAGGGTGTTTATGTTTGCTTTTTTGGGGAGAGGGGGAGAATTCTCTCTCTTTGGATTTTGTAATTTTTATGTTTTAGTGGTTATCTAAGGGTGGGGGGAGGGACTTCAGCCATGCATAGAAGTGTCGCTTACAAATTCAAAGACACTCTAGACAGAGCTGAAAACAGGGTATCTATTCTCAATAACGAGCACACATAATTCTCGATACAATCTATCACTTCCTCCCCTTCTTCCTCCATTCCTTCTCCCTCTCATAAGCCTTCTGTTCTTTCCCCTCCTCGCCTTGAATCTCCGCCACAAGTCTCTTGTACTTCTTCTCGTACGCCGCGTCCCTCTCCCTCTTCTCCCGCAAACTCTCCCTCGCAGCCACAGCTGCATCCTTCCTCAACTCACGCATAGCGCCCTTCTTCTCCTGCTTGTACTCCTTACGGAGTTTTGCAGCCTCGGCACGCTCGCGGTCTACATCGTAGTGTTTGTCAGGGTTGAAGGTCTCTTCAAACTTGGGGATTGAGGTCTTTATTGCGAGAGGACGATGGTGGTGGAGTGTTAGAGGGCGGCGGTTTAGGTGAGCGGTTTGGAGGAGGGTGGTGAGTTTCTGAGTAAGTTTTACGATAGATTTCTACATTTGTTAGTTTGGGTAGATATGTGTAGAGGAGACTTCTTACTTGGTTAACGGAGGAGAGCTTGGGACGACAGTTCTTGCTTGAAAGATGTTGAAGAATCTTTAAACCTGGCTCAAAGATTTCTGTGAATGATGGCTTTGCTACCCAGCGATCCACAGCGGCCTCCAAGAGAGCAATATTGGTGTTTAATATCGCGTCTTTGAGAGCTTCCTCGTCCTTCTCCGAAAATTCTTGAGGGGCGCAATCATAAAGAGCGAGGCGTCGTGTTGCCTTTGGAGAAGCCTCTATGCGAACAGAGACCTTCGGCTCGTGGTATGGAAAGCTACCAGGTAATTTTGCAAGCTTTTTCGGAGCAAGAGTACAGAGTGTGTTCTCGATGAAATTAATTAGTTCTGGGGCATATCGCTTCGAGAAAGATTGGTACGACAGGCACAGAGTGACAAGATATGCTCCAGTAGCAAAATCGGAGAGAGTCTGGGGGATCTTCAGCGCAAGATATCTGCCCATGCTGAGAACAGCAGGAGTGACAACCTGATGGAAGTGATCGGATGTGGGGAAGATTGTCCCAATTGCTGTGAGTACGACGAGATCTCCTGGGTTGGGTGATAACGAGCGGTACTCATTTAGTTCTTCCAAGTGCGCTCGGAATGAATTTGCGATCTCCAATGGATATATTTTTGCGAGCGAGTGGATGTGTCGAATGAGTGTCTCCAAAACGGAAAATAGAGGCTGGACTGGCTGATTCGCAAGATAAGGTATATGATCGACCAAGGACAGCGTAAAGTCACGTAGCTTTTTCTTGTTGTCACTATTGAGTTTAGGATGATAAAGGGCCCGGATGCGCTGGACGACTGTTGGCAAATCTACCAGTGCGACGCCTTTCGTAATCTTAAGCAGATGCTCGTGCGACCTGGGGCACTCGAAGGTATAAGCTAAGTTGCCACCCACACCATTCTTTACGGGTAATTCTGGCTCTGATATAGGGGCATTTGCGCCGGTTAGAAATTCAGGTCGTTTTGCCTCCTCTTCCGTCAAAAGACCCTTTAAGAAGTCGTCGTCCTTGTCAAATTCAGCCTCAGCTTCTCGATCAGAATCATCCTGTTCGGAATCGTTTTCGTCTGACATCTCCTCTAAATCGGAACCACTGGCGATTAAATTGTCGTCAAGAAGAAAATCGTCTTCGTCTTCAACACCCAGTTCAGCCATCGAAGGACGAGCCTTGATTCCAGACCCTAAACTAAAGTCATCTTCCTCGACGTCTTCGTCTACATTTTCGTCGTTGGCCACATCATCTTCATCACTACTTTCTAGGTTTCCTTCCATGCGCCTTAGTCGTTTCGCCTCCAACTGCTTCAACTTTCTAGACTCTTGTTCGATTTTCGCGTCTTCTGTCTTTGATCTCTCCGTAGGCTTCGAGCGCGCATCCTGGGCCATTTGCCTCAGTCGAAGGTCATACTCCTTGTCGAACTTGATTTTATCCGTCCCATTCAACAAAGCAGCCCGTTCTGGGTTCATTCCAACCACTTCAGGAGCCGATATAGGCGCTGGTTTTGACCCCATGTCTCTCAAAAGAGCATGGATATCAGGCATTTCCTTGTCCAATTCCTCCCGTAAATCCTCGTCGTCGTCCTTCGCTGCTTGCCGCTCATACTTATGCATTTTAGACTTTGCTATCAATTCTGACATGACTTCTTGCTTGGACTTCTTCCTCTCTGGTCGTTGCTCATCATCCTCCTCTTCCTCTCCCCCTTCTAAGCCTTGTGATCGACGTCTTTTTCTTGCCTGCCGCTCCTCGTCTGAAGGATGATCCTCAGCGTCGGAGAGCTCTAAATCTGTCTCATCAAAATCATCTACGAGTGGCGGTCCATCCAGTGATAGAGATTGGCCCATGTGTGTGAGTTCACCAGGCATCTCATCGTCTTCCAGATCGAAGGCAGAGTGCTTGTGATGTCGCTGATTTTCCAGTGCAAATCGCTCGAGCATTTTCTCTTCTGGTGCCATTGAAGGATCATTCTCGCCAAACCTCTTGTCCACGATACCCCCAACTTTTTTCCGACGTTGCATGTCCATTTCGTAGGCTTTAGTAAGCTGTGAATCCCGGATTAGAATAGTGATACGGAGGGGAAACATCAAGATCTTACTCTCTCCTCAGCCATTGCTTTTGCCACCCCAGGCCGTCTCACAGACGGATTCGACTTGACCTTGTTCGTGGTAACCTCAAACTTGGGCGCTTTCCCAGATAACTTGAACTCGAAAGGATTGAATTGTTCTCGAATGCCATCAAGCGCAACCTTCTTCCCCACCCGCTTGTCCTTATTACCTCCATTTTGCGCATTTAGTTTTCTTTGCTTTTTCGACTGCTGCGGTCCAACGAGCCCCTGCTCTCTCAGAGAAGCTTTCAGCCTTTTGAGTTGTGAAGGGGGCATTTTGCGGGGTTGTATTGAGAGAGCTTTGAATGTTTGAATATTTTTATCCATGCTATCGCTTATCGGCGCCTCCTTCCCTCATGCAGCCTTGTGTCGCGGCAGACCTAGGCGGTCAAACTCTTATTTCAGCCTTGTCGCATCAAGACATCAAGACAAGTCTCCTCCGTCTTTCATAACCTCGACCTGAAAAGCGTCTATGCATTTACTATGATGGCGGCTCTGTCGCCTACTGCTCAGGATCGCCTTTTCCTACTTGGGCTGGGAGTCGGAGCGTGTGCCCTTGTTGGTGCTATGCGACAATTGCTCATATATTATCGCGACCAAGCCGCTCTACCACCAGCTGAGAACAAACCTCAATACATCACGCAGGAAGTCGAAGATTCGTTGAAAATATCTACTCTCAGCAAACTTCTAGACAGCTCAAACTACTCTATCCAAGAAACCACATCAATCATAATATGTGAGCGCGCATTGCACGACAGCACGTCGGTGGATGCCATCCTCCACCGCGTGACTCAACCTGATTATGATACACGGGAGAGTGGAATCAGGACATTGACCTACATTTTGAACAGTTGTAAGCGAATCGCTCTGTCTAATGTATGATTGTGGCTAAACAATGTGAACAGCTACGATACATTTACTCAATAAGCCTGCCACCTATGCGGCCTTAGTCACATCGCTCGAGTATAGTCTCGCAGACTACAAACACAACCCATATGACAAGGAATGGGATAATTGGCAGCTTCGAGATGCAATCGAGCAGGAGTGCTTGATTATCCTAGCTCAATTGGTCTGTAAATTCGGTGTTGAAAACTTGATCAAAGTACGATTCGTTGAGCGCTTTCTGGCCAAGGAACCTTGGGGGAAAGACGATCAGGAAAGGCAAAATAAGTTCTGCGAGTCATTGCACACGAGACACCAACTAAGTGAGCTTATATTGCCGCTCGTCTGGGATTCCAAAGGACGAAACCAGTTATGTGCATCAAAGTTGCTGCCTTTGGATTACGAATGGGAACAGCCTAGCCCTAGAGACGTTCGAATGACGAATGGCGAAGGGACTGCCGGGGAAGAGTTCCATGTCGAGATTGAAATATCCGGGCACCTTCCTGCGCGTAGACGTAGAGATCAAAGCTCGGAGGAAGATTCGATAAGAAGGCGAAACCGGGAGGCAATGGTTTTGAATGACGGCACACGACCATTTGGAAGAGACGACATCATCCAAAGAGCTAGTACGACTTGAAAATTTCTCGACAAAGCTATTTCAATAAGCACGAATGGGTTGATCCATCTCGCGTATTGTCCCATCAAACTCGAGGCAGTGCATATTTCCTGGATATGGCCAGTAGCCTCGATCCTACACGCTTCTTTCTGGATATAACACAAAGAACTCTTGCACCGGAAATCGCCAGGGAGACCGCCCGAATCCGAAAGACTTGTCCACAGGATGTGCAAAAGGAATATGCAAAGGCAGCCAGCAAGGGCTGGGTCACCGAACATAAAAAAGGAGAAAGGTGTCGGTGCCTACGGTAAAAGTCTAAGATTCTGTAGGAATGGCTGAAGCATACCGTCGGAAGGCTTGTTTACACCGAGTTGAAGATTACAATACCTCAAAACTCTAGAACACTCAAATAGCTTTGGGTTGTTTGTATAAGAACAATGAATATGACTCTCAGCCGAGGTAGAATTGAGCTAGTCGTTAGCTTCCGATTCAGCATGACCAATTCAAACGTCGTATTGGAATATCCCGCATGGTTGATGGTTGATCTATGTCTAATTTAGAGCCGCAAAGTTATAACCATAGAAATAAGTTGTATTTATCAGCAGCGAAGACCAGCTCTTCGGGATATGCTCTTTGCCTTTTACGGCGATACCTCAGTTGATTGGCTGGCAATGCTTCCGTAATTGACCCGGGCCCACTGCTTCGTTATCAAATACTGTACCTCCTCAATCGAACCATCCGTATGATTCCGAGCTTCCATTCCTAGTCAAGCCAGTGTCACCATTGAGAATCGAGACGGTCCCGAAGAAATTCTTTCGACGCTTACTCGTACCGTGTCAACAATATCCTAAATCGCCTTCCTTCTCGAGAGCAACATCTTTTCGCGCCTCACTTCCAGAGCGCTTGCTACAGCTTTCCTCGAGTCCCTCTGTACAAACTCAATTTCCTCTCACCCTCGACATCCTCATAATGGCCTCCAACGCCACTCGCACATTCGCCCGAGCGGCTCTCAAGTCGACCCCATCTCTCAGAGCCTCCGCTCGCAACACAGCGTTCGTCCTCCCACGCCAGACATTCCGTCAACAGTCGCGACGTGGCTATTCCTCTGAGCCAACAAAATCCTCGTCCTCGGGTCTGTACCTCGGAATTGGTGCTGCAGCAATCGCAGGTGGTGCCGGATACTACCTTTACTCTAATGGGAGTCTGTTCTCTGGCTCTTCAGGCGAGACCAAGGGCATCTTCACTCCAAAGTTCGAGGATTACCAGAAGATTTACAACGAGATTGCGGCGAGATTGGAGGAGAAGGACGATTACGATGATGGCAGCTATGGCCCAGTCCTGGTGAGATTGGCGTGGCACGCCAGTGGTACTTTCGACAAGGAGACTGGAACAGGTGGTAGCAATGGTGCAACCATGAGATTTGCTCCCGAGGGCGACCACGGTGCCAATGCCGGTCTCGTTGCTGCGCGCGACTTCCTCGAGCCAGTCAAGGGTAAGTCTATCCTCGAATCGATTGATGGCGTAGCTAACAGCTATTCCAGCCAAGTACCCTTGGATCACTTACTCCGATCTGTGGATTCTCGCCGGCGTTTGTGCCATCCAGGAGATGCAAGGCCCAACGATTCCATACAGACCAGGACGATCGGATAAGGATGTCGCTGCTTGCACACCAGATGGACGTCTCCCAGATGCCTCTCAAGGAAACAAGCACTTGCGCAATATTTTCTACCGTATGGGGTTCAATGACCAGGAGATTGTCGCCCTCTCAGGTGCTCACGCTTTGGGCCGGTGCCACTCCACTCGAAGTGGTTTCGAGGGTCCATGGACTTTCTCCCCAACAGTTGTGACCAACGAGTACTACAAGTTGCTCCTAAACGAGAAATGGAATTGGAAGAAGTGGAACGGTCCTAAGCAGGTACGCGAAATTTAACAGCAGAATGCAAAGTGTACAACTAACATTGTATGTAGCTCGAGGACAAGACCACCAAGACCTTGATGATGCTTCCAACCGACATGGCTATCGTTTCTGACAAGGCTTTCAAGGAGTGGGCTGTGAAATATGCCAAAGATGAGGAGCTCTTCTTCAAGGACTTCTCCAACGTCATCGTCAAACTTTTCGAACTCGGTGTCCCCTTTGCTGAGAACACAGAGCAGAGCAAGATGATCTTCAAGCCAACCTCGTAAACAACCACAAACAAAATATACCCAAAACGTACACGGGTTGTCCTCGAGGATGAGATATAGTCGTAAAGATGGATACCAGGATAGAAAGCGTGCCTTGAAGTTTTCGACACATACTGAAGGGGTAATCAAAACGGATGAATGTTCTGTGGTCTCGGTCTCGAAGGCCTTATACTTTCTGCATCTCGTCTGTCGTCATCGATGGCCTGCACTCTACTCCACGCATGGCAAAGACGGCATTGATTTCCCTCATATTTGTCCCCTAGATGTAAGAGTACCCTTCATAGCGATCATTGAAATATAATACCTAGCAATTATCGAGACTTCTTCCTCCGTGCTTCTAGACGCAACCACTAGTTCTTGGTTGGCATACTAATGACACACCAGCCGGACTGCTCGTCAATCCTGCGGATCTATCTGACTGGCTCGCAAGGAGGAGGTCGTCGATTTCCCCGGATTCCCGCAATCCGGTTTTTATCCATTCCGCCACGCCGTTTGTCGAGTGTTGTTTTAAGAGATCATGTGAAATGACCTGGGTGTAAAAGGTGAAGGAATTAGACGTATATCTTTGCAAAGAAAGTGCATCATTCGTCATTACCTTGATCCGGCTGCACTAGGGCAAACCCCGTTACGCATCTCCCCGCATTAGGCATTTCATCAACACTTCACTTCCTTCCTCGGCACATCACTTCGAGTTAGCCGAAGCTGTAATTCGTTTTCAAAACACAATTATATGCCCATGTATAATCTTACTCTGCGAGAACAATAAATCTCACAATGTCTCCACAAACAGGTCCAGATCAAGCCAAGGAGGTGAAGCTCAGCACAAATAACATGGACAATGACCCTGCTCACCAAACACTCTACGATCGCGGCTACGAGATGCGGAAGAAGGTTGTTGGGGAGGAATATGTAGCAAAGTCTCTTGCCGGTGGAAGTAGTGATTTCATGAAGCCTTTGCAACAGTATGCTACAGTTTGTTCACCCCACCCTACTCGCGTTGAACATCACTTGACTACAGTGTAGGAAGCGGCATGGGGAACCATCTGGACACGCCCCGGTCTTGAGATGAAGACGAGGAGTCTGTTGAATCTGGTCATGTTGACTGCGTTGGGGAAGTGGATTGAGTTGGGTACGCATGTTAGGGGTGCGGTTAGGAACGGGGCGAGTGAGGTTGAGATTAGGGAAGCGCTTTTGCAGGCTAGGTGAGAGAAAGTTTTCTATCTTCATGGCTTGCATGCTCTGGGATGGGGATCTGAGGAGTAGGTAATAAGGATCATGTGCTGATTAGAATAGTACGTATTGTGGTATGCCCGCGGGCATGGAAGCTTTCCGTGTAGCGGATAGAGTGTTGAATGAGATGCAGGAGAAGGGGGAGTTGAAGAGGGAATAGATAGATCAAGATTCCTAAACTAGGAATGCATGTTCAGTACACACTACACCGAGGTTGATTGAAGGGTCTCTTTCTCGGGTCCACGGCATATCTCAAGAGAGAACCTCGACGTGTATAGAAGTTAGTGAAATACTAATTGTAATGCATCCTTCGGAGTAGACTGGAATAATCGACAAATCTGCGAAGATTTAGTCTTTGGTGAACTATTCCACGAGTTTTCAAGGAATGTTCATGTTGGTTGCCTTGACTTCCGGCAACCTCCCTTGCATGGCAACATCATTCCTCCCCACTGCCACACCTCTGTATTTTCTGTACATCGATGGCTAAATCTCGAAAAATGCACTAAGCGAGTGAAAATATCTCTCATCTAAACTTTTCATATTTCGCTTAATTGTCCTGAGATTTTGAGAATGTTCTGCAAAAACCCGTCAGAACTTAGAGAGACTCGACAAGACAGGAGGGATTGCGATGCGTAAGAAATTTTTGCTATGCCTCGCTTAATGATTTAGGGGCATTTTTATGGGACTCATGTCAGTGATATCGTAACTAACAATGAACCGACACTTTTCTTACACCATTTCTTTCATCTAGTTAACTCTTTTTTCTAAGCATCATCACTCTAAAGAATCTAGCTGCCGCCATTCAAAGTGGCTATCATTTATTGCGATAACCACTGAGTTGCTGGCTCTAGCTTCGCTTCACATTGATATGCTCCCTAGAATGGACGATAGAATAAGGGCGATTATATAAATCTATGGGGCGCAAATGAAAATGAGCTATTCTTCTGCTCTGAGGGCGGTCATCATTGACTCGCTTTGAGGCGGGAAATAAGCACACTCTTCAACAATTGATTAGGGAAAACTAACACAAGAACCGAACTGCGGCTTTCACTTAAATTTTGCTCTGCTTTCCGTCAATCTCTCTCATTAGATGAAAATAAACAGCAACGCTGCCATATTTCCGGAGGATGTACTCGGCGACATATTCATGGAACCATCGTCTTAGACATTCAAAATGAACCATATCTTGTGCCCTAGAGAATGACCGAGGATTAAACGGGTATCGATGCTACTTGACTTGTCGGATTCTAAACTCGCAGCTAAGTATAAGAATGGTTCTATGGTTAACTATGTCCCAGAAACCACATTCTGGGCTAAGAATAAACCAGTTCCTTAGATTGTGGTTGTGTTTAAGATAAGGAGGGATTTTGGAAGGTGCTGGAGAGATGCGTGTACTGAGGCAACAGAGTGCAACCTAGGAATAGGAGGATTGAGTGCTGATTATATGTTTCAAGGAGTGGAAGTATTCTATTTAAACAACTCAAAAATATGTGTAATTTTTGAACTCAACGCCAAGTATAAAAATCCGAAATCTATACTAAGTTCTATTCTTTTGAAGCCCTAGTTGTGAGACTATGAGAAAACATTAGAAGTTCACCAACAAAGCCTGAATATTAATCACTCAAAGAGTATCGCGAGTGAAAGTGCCACTGAGCTGGCCCGTAGGAGTCTGGCATTGTGTCCCGAAGCCGTTTGGCATAGGGGGCTGGGAGGGATAGCAATAAGTCGCAATTCCAACATCTCCAAAAGCCTGCGATTGACTATTGAGGCGTCAACATCACTTCTAGCCCAAAACCCATGATAGAAAACTTACGTTCCAGAACAGCTGACATAGTGATCACCAACTGTCAATGTACCATTTTTAAATCTGAAGATTGTATTTGTATTGGTGCAAGCTGCTGGCTCAGCGGCATTGATATTGCCAGTTCGTGAGCATCGAGTGATGCTTGAAGAGTCTCCGTCGTTACCGATGCTGAAGAAGACTGCGGCTGGCTTGGGATTTCCTTCTGCTGGCGTAAAGGTTGTGAAACCACTTATTGTGAATGATACTGGTGCTTCACACTTGTCTCGGGGAGCGAGAGCTGGTAGAGCCGAGGATAAGGCGGAAAGGCCTAGTATGAAGAGACTTGAAGAGTACATATTGACCAAGGACGGGACTTTGAGATTATCGACTTAAGTAATATGAGTATGTAGGAGTGGACTTCTTCTCTAGCCAAAGGTAAATAATTTGAGAAAGGGGAATTGAGTCAATGGATCTCGGTGATATTTATATATTGCACGGTGTACTACATGCCTCGTCGGTCCTGCTTGCTGCATGTGGGATCCTACCAATCTTCCCCTTTACTGGGCACAACAAGCTCCACTGCGGCGAAGTAATCCCAATGGTCTCCATGTCTCGACGCAATAGGCCTTCGAGAGCGCTGGGAGGCTTACTAAACAAGAGTCCGATATTGAGTTACAACAAGCTGGTCAATTCGGAGGATCCGGTATGCACAATAACACTATGCTCGTATTCCTTCTTATTTTTCAGTGACACGGCAAAAGTATGTAGGATTTTTCGCTTGAAATAAGCTGTTGCCTGTCATGATTTTGTGCAACGATGAAATAGAAGATACGAAGGAAGCAGTAGGCGGTAACGTGTAGCCCAGCATTGCAAACATGAGGTTCTGGTTGGAAGAAGTTTAGAGACCAAAAGTATAAAAATAGAACGATAAGAACAAACAATCTTGACGGCAACGTTGCCACCTCCTAGATTGATGTAAACATATCCTACATATTTGGCCTGTTCGATATTGCAATTCGCTAGCTCTTACTCAAGCTCGTATTCAGCACATAAGAATTTAGGGGTGGAATTTGTCATCGCATGTGGGTGGGTAATTGCGCCATTTTTGAAGACTTAGTATGACAATGTCAATATCCAACGGATTCAACATTGCAGTTAGAGAAGTCAGGTCAATCCTGGTGAAGATGAAGAAGTTTAAGCGAGGAAGGGGACACTCTTACGGAGGTCGTCGAATGGCGCACCCCTTGTCCGACTCATCAGGCTAGCACCGCTTTGGGACTAGTCCCCACAACGCCGCCAATTCTTAAAATCCACCTCGAACTTTTCCCTCACGATCTTGAACCCCACGCCAAATATTCAACGACAAAATCTGCCATCACCACAACAATGGCAGCAACGAAAGGAGAGCGTAGCGGCATTGCCACTGGCCCAAACAAAGGACACGTATGTCTACGCCCGTCTCACCTCTTGGAGGATCTTCAATTTTGAAGATGGACTCAACGGGCTAACGATTTATTTTTCAATGGATATAGAAAACCGAGGCCAGAGTCAACAAGCCAAGAGTTAGCAGAACCAAGGGTCACTTGAGCAAGCGCACCGCTTTCGTTCGTGAGATCGTCAAGGAGGTTGCTGGGTACGTTTGATATCTTGAGATTTGATGCGAGAAACGTATGCTAATATATTTGCGAACAGTCTTGCACCATATGAGCGCCGTGTCGTCGAACTCCTCCGCAACAGCAAGGACAAGCGTGCCCGTAAGCTCGCGAAGAAGCGGGTATGTCACCAAATCTACGGCACATCGAAGGATATAATGCTAATATCTGATATAGCTCGGTACATTCGGCCGTGCTAAGGCCAAGGTCGACGAGTTGCAGCGTGTGATCGCCGAGTCGAGAAGAGCTGGTCACTAAACTTCTGGAACTCCTTACAATGCCATCTACAGTTGTCACATGCTTGGTTGGGATGGGATGTAGCTGTATGAATGGAAAGGGAACACATCTTTGATACCAAATGACACTGCCTGGCTTCATGAAGATGTCTAACATCAAGCGTCATATCGCCGAGTCAATGAACAACTTGAGAACAAACAGTCTCTCTGAAGTGCCATGTGAATACCTTTCCCTAACCTCATGCTCCAGTAATTGCTTCCTAGCGCAGGAGAGCCTTATGATCGATTATTCTTGAGAAAAAGCGTGTTGGACCTCACAATTTCAACAGCACGGAAAATCTTTTCCCTGGATTCTCTGGGACTTCGAGAAGAATTGAACGGATTGTTAAACAGAACCAGACAAATAGTTACATTGCATGTAGACCATAATCAACTGAGAGTGCGAAGATTTGGTCGTAGCACACCTAGATCCTAGGTGGGTCCTAGTTACCTATAATATATATAATGTTCTACCGAAGAGAAGAGAATTTAAGTTGCCTTCTTATCTTAGACAGGACATTCAAAAGTCTTGGAAAATCAAGGGGCGGATGGCAGGGTGATGTTCGACGAGCAAATCCTCGCACTCTTACTATTCTTTCCGCTAAATGTTGCGTTCTCTTACCTTATTATTGCTAGGTGATATGAAGAAATTAGGCTGGGGCATGTCTAAGTGGGATTTTTATTCCATCATCTCTACCTGTTTGTAGCAAGTTCTCAACGCTAAGGGAGTAATTTGCTGGGTCATATTCAACCAACGCCTCGCTATGCCAGTTCCTGCAAATGCCGACTGAAACCGACCATCATAAAACCGTCCTCGCCTTCATGGTGTCATGACTACCTAATCGTTTCCTATTTCTTGCCTAATCCCTTGAACCATTTGGGCATACCTCCTTTGACTTTGGCAGAAACCTTCTGGCCCGCTTCAGACAAGTCAGAGGCTGCTGAATTGCTGGGTCCTACATCTGGTACATCTCGTACCTCTTGTACCACTACCTCCCGCGCCTTTTGTGCATATTCTGGCTTCAAGGTAGGCTCCTTTTTGGCAGCATCATTAACACCGTCTTCCCAGACAAAGTTGACTAGGATTGCTCCATCGAACTTCAGGTCTTTGATAAGCTTCTTGCTCTCATCGTTTGGTACAGTTTGAACGCCATTGCCGCCATTCCAAACCAGTTTAAATGACCGGTTGCTAGCATTAATAAGACCCCCGACATGTTGATAGAGCTGTGCGCCTGTTTCGTAGGCTTTGAAATGCGTAACAATAGAGGACTGATCTGGAAATCGAATCTTGACTCTCACACCTGACGACTGTGCCAACCTGGCCTCCTTTTCTTTCTCTAGTCTCGAGGTCTCCGCATCTGATAGCAATCGTTTGTTATGCGAATTGTTTTTTAGTCTGTCTTGGTGTAACTTGGCATGAACGATGGTGGGCTCAAAATCCTCCTCGCGAGAGGCTTGAAGAGCTGCTTTCGGCATATCTGAGGTTGGAGGAGAATAAATAGTTATATGTCGTTGATCTGGACCCAGTACATCGTCCTTCGGCGATTGTGTAACTGTCTGTGATGCTGACGTGGTTGCTGCAATTGTGGCTGCTGGTTGTTGAGTCTCTTGCGGTCTGTTAGGCATTTCAACATCGCCTGCTGGTGTGGGATCCTTTAGAAGATTTGCAACAGCATTTGCAGCGTCACCACTCTTTTCCGCAGGGGCAGATCCAGACGATTCCGTTGTTTGTGTATCTGCTTCTGTAGCTACTGTCTCCGCAGATGCAGTAGCTTCCACTGCCTCCTCTTTCTGGCTCTTGAAAAATCCATCTATCTCTGCCCGAACTGTTTCAAGAGGTGTGTTGGACCGAACAAAGTTTAGTCTAAGCAGACATGAGCCTTCATTGAAGCCCAATTGTGCAAGAGTCTGTTGAAGATCTGGAAAGGCTGATATATTACGTCCCATAATGTTGACTGTCGGCATTTCATAGCATATCTGCGACTCCAAAACATTGCCATCCGCGACCTTCGCAAAGCCTCTCGCTGTAAAGTTGTAGTTCTGGCCCTCCGTGCTTTCAAATTTGCGCAAAATCTGCCAGACGGTTGTGTCGCTAGGAACCTTGCCGATTAGGCGTCCACCTGGAACCGTTGAAGAGTAGACGTCTGGTAGTTGTAAAGCAATAGACACTACAGATGGTGATTTCGAAGCAACAACTAGCTCAAGTTTCGCGCCCGAGGGTAAACCGGTCTGTCGAAAATTCCTCGAGAGATCTAATGGTCTTCCCTTGTGCCTATTACATGTTAGACGGCTCTAAAAGGGTAAGTATGGGGCAATATTTTGGAACCTACTTGATACCATAATTGCTGGAATTTGTGCCGAACTTCTTACACGCATCCTTGAGGACCTCTGTCATGTATGTTCCTGGGGAAACTTTCACAGTTTGCCGTCTGAAGGAGCTATCCGTAACCACAACATGGGAAGACATGGTCGATCTATTCTTGCTGAAGGTCCTGAGAGAGTGGAATTGGCACGGGCGGCCCGAAGATGACTCTTATGGAGCTCTTGAGTAACGAGTTGTCTGTTTTGGTGTGTAGGAATTTGTCAAGAGTTGGTGGAGTGGCGGGGTTCTTTGTATTTCTATGGACGGCACAGCGCTTGAAGATCCTAATATTGCATTAGGTCGAAGCAGAAAGCCGGCGTGTTGGCAATCCTAATTAAGGAGGAGGAAGAGTTTATTAAAGCTGTTAATTCAAAAATGATGGATTATGGTGGGATCAAACTTATATGTATTTGAGGTTGATGTTGATCGGTTCTTGGGTGTATTCCGTAGCGCTTGATTTACAGTACCGAGAGAGCTTGGACCACCTCTGAGACGCGACAACCTGTCTACCTTGCGCGATGCTGCTCAGAGCACCTTGAGCCATCCTCATTTTCCCATCAACCTCTGAGAAACTTCATAAAGCAATTACGGAGCTGCACCTATTTATTCCCTTTTCGGTACCCGTCAACATCTCCTTGCCTCAATATGGTAAGCATATTATATTCAAGCTCCTGGCAAGTCAATAGCTAACTTATACTCCATAGAGCTCCCCATTCGCTATCAGTATGATATTTCCCCCTTCGAGGCCCATCCCATTGAATCATATTGACCTTTTCCCCCAGATGGCGGCGCCTGCGTAGCAATGGTTGGAAAGGACTGCGTAGCCATAGCCTGCGATCTCCGACTCGGTCTTCAGGCCCTCACCGTCTCCAACAATTTCCCGAAGATCTTCTCCTACGGTGACGTCTACCTAGGGCTCACAGGTCTCGCCACCGATGTATCCACCGTCAGCGATCTGTTCCGTTACAAAGTCAACATGTACCGACTGCGCGAAGAACGAAACATTGCCCCCTCGACAATGGCGAACTTGGTCAGCAGCAGCTTATACGAGCGAAGATTTGGACCGTACTTTGTCAGTCCGGTGGTTGCGGGGATCGATCAGAAGAGTGGAAAGCCATTCATTTGCGGATTCGATAGTATTGGCTGCATTGACTTTGCGAAGGACTTTATTGTCTCGGGGACGGCGAGTGATCAGCTCTTTGGTACATGTGAAGGACTCTGGGAGCCAGATTTGGTACGTTGAATGGAGTGCTTACCTACACTTTTGCACGCATGCAGGAGATAGAGGAAATGCTAATGAAGTGGATTGCAGGGACCTGAGGACCTCTTCGAGACGATCTCACAGGCCTTGTTGAACGCGGTTGACCGAGATGCGCTATCAGGTTGGGGAGCACACGTCTATATCATCGAAAAGGACAAGACCACAAAGAGATTATTGAAGGGCAGACAGGATTAGATGGCGAATGGGGCAGGGCTGGCGTCAAAAGTCTCGCCTTTTGTAGTACTAGGAATCGCATAGACTTTGATACTAGCGAATGAATATGGCATGATCTAATCCCTGAGAGCTTTTTTCTTTGGACTACGGAATGCCCCAAGGACAGGGGGTTTTCTGTGAATATCATGAAAAATGGGAAGTAGAACTATTTGAGTGAAGGAACCATTCACAATAGCTAATGATGTTTATATGGTCTATGTCTAAGACTATCTACTAGTGTACAGGACCTAGTCTGGGGACTCTATTCCTTCTTAGGTTTCAGCTGCATAACCTTGGTCTTCTGAATGAAGAGTACTCTTTCCATGAGCTTGAGAACTTCGTCGATGAGGCTGTGTTCGTATTAGTGCTGAAATCTCAAGTTAGAGAGGGTGGGGAACCTACATCACGGGTGCACTGATGAGCAAAACCGCCTGCCACTCATTCCAATTTAATGGAATTATTGAGAAAAGGGTCTGCAGGGCTGGTATATAGAGGAGTGCAAAGTGGAGAGCCATCGACAAAGCAATAGCATACACCAACATCATGTTCTCCCACAATGGAAGAGTAAGCAGTGATTCACTAGACGAAAGAGCGTTCATGGCGTTGAGCATTTCGATGACAACGAGGATAGACAGGGAGACGGTCGAGGCAGATTTTGCCATATCATTGGCGAACATCTGGCAACCAACTTCGGAGAATTGAGTCGAGCAACGGTGGAAATGAGACAATTGCCAGAAGGTAATTTGAGGACCCTCGGAGTTATACATGAACCACCAGGCATAGCCAGCGACTGTTGCGAGACCAACATAGATACCAATGACCATGTAGCGGAAGAACAACCAGCCGCCGATAAGGCGTTCGTCACGCTTTCGTGGTTGTCGTTTCATGATATCGTGATCAGGGGGGTTGAA
This sequence comes from Amylocarpus encephaloides, assembly GCA_019669835.1. Taxonomy (NCBI): domain Eukaryota; kingdom Fungi; phylum Ascomycota; class Leotiomycetes; order Helotiales; genus Amylocarpus; species Amylocarpus encephaloides. Next base: position 87,740 of record MU251406.1, on the reverse strand, counting down.
GGACAGGGCGGTGGCAGGCAGACCATCTGTGACTAAATTGACCCAGAGGAGCTGTACCGGAATAAGAGCTTCGGGCATACCAAGAGCAGCCGTCAAGAAGATAGACACGACTTCTCCAATATTGGACGAAATCAAGTATCTGATAAACTGTTGGGTGTTGTTGTAAATGGATCGACCCTCCTCAATGGCAACTTCGATGGTAGCAAAATTGTCGTCGGCGAGAACCATGTCGGATGCCAACTTCGCCACATCAGTCCCGGAACCCATTGCAACACCAATGTCGGCCTTCTTCAAGGCAGGGGCATCATTAACACCGTCTCCAGTCATCGCCACAACATCGCCATTTGACTGGAGAAGATCCACGAGCTTCGACTTGTGCGTTGGTTCGACCCGAGAGAAAAGAGAAGCGGATTTAGCCGCTTTTAGTTGCTCGCTTTCACTGAGTTGATCGAACTCACGCCCAGTGTAGCTCTTGCCTGTCAAGTCTTCGTATTCTCCAAAGACGCCAATCTGGCGACATATGGTCTCAGCAGTGTTACGATTATCACCAGTGATAACGATAACTCGGATGCCTGCTACTTTACATTTTCTGACAGAATTTGCAACTTCAGGCCTTGGTGGATCCTCCATACCGACCAAGCCCAAGAGAGTCAGCTTTTGTTCGAGTTTAGAATAGTCAGCGGTTGATTTGGCGGATTTCAAGAGAGGATTCGAGGCAACATCCTCGAGGCTGGCAAGAGCAATCACACGTAGACCCTTGTTTCCATAATCTGCGACCTCCTTGAGCAACATCTCTGAGAGGTTTTTGGAGAGTGGAACCTTCTTTCCATTGGCGCCGACAAGAGTGTGTGTACAACGGTCGATAACAGACTCGGGTGCTCCCTTAATAAGTAATCGTTGTCCTTTGTTATCTCCAACCAGGACAGACATGCTCTTTCGATCTCTAGAAAATTCGTAGGTTGCAAGTCGAGGGCTTCGCTTCTCATACCAGGAGCTCATTAGATGAAGAGCATCAGGAGCAGCCACAGCGGCTCTAGTCTGATTTTGCGCTGTGTCGTTCGTGCCGATTTTTTCAACAAGTACACGGAGCGCACCCTCAGTAGGCTCTCCGACAGTTGAATAGTATCCAGTCTTTGAATCCAAGGCAAGTTGCGCGTCATTACAAAGAGCGGCAACCTCAGTCATCTGGAATATGGTACTAGATTTGCCAGCCAGATCAATGACTTCAGCACCCTTAGATGTAACTTTGCCGTGTGGTGCGAAAGTTGTGCCCTCCACATCCAGCTCTTCAAGATCATTACCAGCCTCGTTGATGTAGACAATCTTTCGGACGCTCATTTGATTCGTGGTCAAGGTTCCAGTCTTGTCGGAGCAAATCACGCTACAGCTTCCTAGAGTTTCCACAGAAGGTAAACTTCGGACAACAGCGTTTTTGGCTGCCATCTTGCGAGTGCCAAGAGCGAGACATGTTGTGATAACAACAGCAAGACCCTCTGGAATAGCTGCAACACCGAGTGAAACGGCAATCTTGAGATAGTAGATAGCGCCCTTAGCCCATCCTCCGTGCGACTGATCGTTGAAATGAGGAATGTTGATAAGCCAAACTGCGATGCAAATGAGCGAGATGACCTTAGCCAGAGTATCTCCGAAATCATTCAACTTTTGCTTCAATGGAGTTGGTTCCGAGATTTGCGCAACAATGCTTTCGTGGATGTCTCCAATCGCTGTAGATGAGCCAGTCAGTACAACTATGGCTGTAGCGTGTCCCGTAACGACAGTCGTTCCCGAGAATATGGTGTTGATTTGGTCCTGCTTAACGGCCCGGGGGTCCTTCACGGTCTCTGTGTCCTTTCCAACACTCTCACTCTCTCCCGTGAGTATCGCCTGGTCCACCGCGAAGCTGTTGCTCTGAACGGAAAGTATTCTGCAATCCGCTGGAATTCTATCTCCCACCGCAATCGAAATTATGTCTCCAGGAACAAGTTCCTCTGCCTTAACCTTGGTAACATGGCCGTCTCGAACAACTTTCGCTTCGTTCGCCGAGTATTCCTGTAGGGCAGCAATGGCTTTCTCTGCACTGCTTTCTTGCGACACGCCGACAACAGCATTTAGAATTAAGATTGTGAGAATCTAAGTGGCAATTAGCATATCTCAGCACGTACAAGTACGGTAAGCTCACAACTGCAGGGTCAACGAAAGCTGACCAGCCTCCATCTTCAAAAAGTGCTAATACGAACGATATGGCGGCTGATCCTAGGAGGATAATTACAAGTTGATCCTTAAATTGTTCTAAGATCAGTTCCCAAAGAGGAGTGGGTGGGTCTTCAGCGATTGCTACGAGACTGTTAGACAATTGAGGGAATCTTAGAGTGGTCGACTTGCCATTTCGGCCATTCTTGTCTCTTGACGCTTTGATCTGCGCCTCGCTCAAACCTTGCGATTCTGACACAGAAAAGTGCTTCAGAACCTCAAAGGTTGTCTTCGTGAATGCGCTCTCCATTTTTACAGAAAAGCAGGACAGCGAAGTATTTTGGTGGAATTGGAGAGCTGCTCGAAGTTGAAGTCGAAGGAAAGTGTCCTCCCGAAGTTCATCCGACTACGAGAATGCGCAAATCATATGCAGTACTGTATGCCGTAATGCTACTATAGAAAAAGTATGGTTGACGATATTGAAGAAGTGAGGACATGCAAAGATGAAATGCAGGGTTTTCATGTGAGAAGAAAGAAAAGCACGGCCAGCAGGACTTTGCTTGGTCATAAATATTTCAAGTTGAAAGTTCAATATCTGTCCTCAACATCGATGTGCTGCCGCTATCCACAACCTCCATCCACCTTTGCCACGATCAAGCCAAGCGGCCTCGGACGGTCCCAATTGGAAGGTGGGGATGTCACGTGTCTTAGTGTGGCAATGTACAACTGTTGGCTTCTATAAGAGAAATCGAGACATACTTCGTAAATGGTAGTATAACAACGAGAAAATGTTGTTAAATATCATAAAGTTACGTATATGTTGCTGCTGCATATCCTTTCCATGAAACCCCTGCAAGAGATACCCTGCGATATCTTTGTAACAGAGCCCGATGGCATATTCTATTAAGCACGACAAGTATATCTTCGGTCGCAGAACCTTGTGTTTGCAATTTGGTAGCGATCCTCATCCTATGTTAGTATTGTTCATCCGATTCGTCTCCATTTAGCTTGTTGGTTCGTTCAGGCTGTAAATTCTAACTAGTCAACCTTATGCTAGTATCAAATCAGCGCAAGGCCTCTCGGAGGTCACTTCATTTCGGTAGCACCATGAACAACTGGGTTGCCAGCACATTTTATGGGCGCTTCATAGATAAACATAGCGAGCATGACGGTACTGTACAGTAAGTATATCCAAGGCAGAACTTGGGGACGACGCCGTTGCTGATAAGGACGGCCGCCTGTTGGCCCTATAACAATCCATCGTCTTCCATAGAAAGGGAACATCGACAGATGACGCGACCTCGCTCGTTCCATTCGGGTCGTGAAAAGCCTCGTTTTGTCTATGGAATCTGTCACCTGCCCTCGATTGTTTTGATGGGTCGAGTTCATGCCCTGTGATTTGACGGCACACTTTCTGCGAGCCATCTTAGAACACTGGCATGTGAAGCATAACCTTAAGACAAGTACGAAGTATCGGTTAGCAAGCTTTGAGAGAATAAAGTGTAATGCGTCTATGAAAGAGCATAATGCCCATCGAATTTCGCTGTAGACGTACAGACAAGACAACTTGTAGACGACGTGAATCTGATTTCGAACTATCTATCTTTGGGTGAAGGTGAATGAAAAAAAACCTGCCGCCTTAAACTTCGCCTTGATCTTCGCCTTGGATTTAAGGCGCCTCTCATCTTAACGTTTCTGCGCTGCTCCTCTCTAGCAACTTCATCCTAACTACTTACTCATTGCTTTGCACACAAACAACCATACCCGACGATCTTTCTCTTCGCCACCCCGTTATCCAGAACCTCAATCTCCAATAAACAACCTCAAGAATGACGACCGAAGTAAGTCCTCACCTCCGCCGCGTCATCTTTCTCGGTGACCCGACTTCCCCTCCACTGCCCACCACCCCTTATCAACCGCGTTTCTATCATCATTCACACCCGGCACCATGTCTGAGGGAAATTTGCTAACCTATTCTTCTATTTACAGCGTGAAAGGTCGGCCCGCCCCATATCCTTCGTTCCGGGTGCTGTCTGGGAGAAGTTACTGACACCGGTACAGCAAGACCTTCCTTGCGCGGCTCTGCGAGCAGGCTGAGCGTTACGATGAGATGGTTACATACATGAAGGAGGTTGCCAAGGTACGCGCCGAACAAAATCATGCCGGCTATGGTGGTTCTAGTCTTTAAAGAAGTTCACGACTAACGACGCGTGACCAGTTGGGCGGAGAGCTTACCGTTGATGAGCGAAACCTTTTGTCCGTTGCATACAAAAACGTCGTTGGCACTCGACGTGCTTCCTGGCGTATCATCTCCTCAATCGAGCAGAAGGAAGAGTCTAAGGGCTCGGACAAGCATGTTGGCACCATCCGCGACTATCGTCAAAAGATCGAGACCGAACTCGAGAAGGTCTGCCAGGATGTCCTCGATGTTTTGGACGAATCCTTGATCCCAAAGGCAGAGTCTGGCGAGTCCAAGGTCTTCTATCACAAGATGTACGTCTTATCTATCTCTATGCGCCCGCTTGGGGTTTGCACTTGATTTTTGCGCCATTACTTACTAATTTCGCAATGCAGGAAGGGAGATTACCACCGCTATTTGGCTGAGTTTGCTTCCGGCGAGAAGCGCAAGGTCGCTGCTACTGCTGCCCACGAGGCCTACAAGGTATGCGCTGATGTAGAATATGCCAAATTATCTGCTGACAGTTGTGGATTAGAACGCAACCGATGTCGCCCAAACCGAGCTTACCCCAACTCACCCAATCCGCCTTGGTTTGGCCCTCAACTTCTCTGTATTCTACTACGAGATCCTGAACTCACCCGACCGTGCCTGCCATCTTGCCAAGCAGGCATTTGATGACGCCATTGCTGAGCTTGATTCTCTGTCTGAGGAGTCTTACCGTGACAGCACCCTCATCATGCAGCTCCTCCGCGACAACCTTACCCTCTGGACATCATCGGATAGCGGTGAGGCAGATGCCGCAGCCGCCGAGGCACCAAAGGAACCGGAGAAGGCACCGGAAGAGAAAACCGAGAACGCTGCTGCTCCTCCTGCGCCCGAGGCCGAGACCAAACCTGCCCCAGCAGCTGAATCTTAGATGGCTCACTCTGGATTCCCATCGTCTCATTTCATACGCTTCTGCTGGTATACCTGGATTGCTGGTGGTGTGTTTGCAGCATTGGGTAGGGGATGGGAGTTGATATGAAAAGCAGAACAGAGTGTGCCTTGCGAATACACCATCCTGCGAACTTGATGATCATGTTTTTTCTTTCTGGTTTCGTTTTTACCTGCGGTCTTTGCCTCGATCTTTAGATGTTTTGTGTGGAAGGAGGCTTTGATCGGCTTCTGGAAGCGATTGTCTGACGATATCGGAGCACCTTTCACGAAGAGCCTCAAGGGTTCATTGCCCTCTTAAGGAGATGATTTTGTCAAACGGTATTGGGAATCTCCTCTAATTGCAATGAGCACTAGTGTCTCTAGTGGACTGTGTTCTTGGTCTAGATATCCCTCGAATTTCTTACATCCCACCGCGTTGTCATAGCGAAATAGCCTCACAAGCCTTGTATTACAATTTAGTGATGTCATGGTCATAAAGTCACTCCACACTAATTGGGTTCCAAATGTGATTAAGCCTTTCATTATGTTTAATATTACTTCCTAGGATGCCATTTGTGGGCATACCTTTTCGGTGAGATCTATTCCAGCAGAGTATTTGCCAAGCCATATAGTGTTTTTTGCAACAACCAACTGCACGAGGTCCCCTCTGCTGCTCGCCTTCAACTCCCGGTTCAAGAGCACAACATGAGTATTATTCGAATTATCCCCATCGTTTAAAGGTCCCACCCACTTCCATCACATCGATCTCTAACGCGGAGGCTAAAACGCACACCAGGGATCTTCTTCTCCCTACAGTCTCCCATTGTCAATAGCTTCTAGTAATCGTTGAGCCCTTGCCAACCTCCCCAACCTCCATCCGAGCTTAGCCAGAGGATCCTTTTTCTCATCGCTGCCCGGGACTGATGGTGAGTCCTTGACATGTCCACAGATAACGCATTCTTCTTCGGGCAGGACTACGTTGTACATTTGCGTTGTGAAGGGTGGTGGGTCCTCATCTTGATAGAAACTTCGTTCTAGAGATACGTTTGGAACTGTGACGTTGCGTTTGCTCTTAGGGGTGAAGGTGGTTTTCCAGAATTCCGAGGTGGAGAGAGAACGCCATTTGAAGGGTGAGGGTGGTGGTGAGGAGGTTACGGAGGTTGCGGATGAGGTTGAGTCTATGACTTCTTGGCACCAAATCTCGATTGAGGCTGTGGGGATTTGATGATTTCTCTTGTTTACGGTTGGTTTGTCTGTTGGACGATGTGTGTGTTGACACATATTGAATGTCTTTGAATGAATGTCTTTGAATGAATGTCTTTGAATGAATGTCTTTGAATGAATGTCTTTGAATGAATGTCTTTGAATGAATTTCTTTGAACGAATGGTATTGTCTTCAAAATGCTGTTCCTAGAGAGACATGGCGATGGGATGCTTCGGGAATAATTTTTTTAACTGCTATGAAAAGAGAAAAAGTGTCGGAGAAGAGAGTAACATAGGGTTGTATAGAATTTTACTACCGTATGTGTGTGGTGTCAGTTAATTAGTTCACACGATCGAGTCGCTTCTCGGAGCATAAGTCGTAAAGCATGAGGTCATAGTTCGACTTTCGGGATAGTGAGACGCTAGATCTTGAAAGTGTTTAATCATACAATAAATACAACATCCTACGGACACGACACTAAACGAAGTGTGCGGCGCTTACGAGTTTGTTGATGGGCTCGACCTACGTATTTTTTCGTTCAGGGAGGGAGGGTTTAGGGCTATGGAACGGACGTATGTATGAGAACACAACCTTGGGAATACCCTAAGCTCGTGAACGTGCTCAATTAACTATAGAATCAATAGAATCCGGCAGTGTCTGTTCTACTGCGACTACCTCTTCGAATCTAATTCTCTAGAACCTTCACCGCTTGAGCCATCTGACAACACCGTTCTGATGAGTTGCTGCTATTCACTCGTGGGAGAGTGTGTCCACTTGGACGCTAGAAGATTTACTTTAAGACTGCCAAATCTTCCATGGAGAGATCATGTAGCCAGAGAGTACCAGATGGCCACAGGTATGACTCCTTGGAAACGATTTGTGCGGGTTGAAATACGTTTTAACGGAAAGCTGGCCCTTGCTTGACAAAATAGAAGGAACAAAATGTTTCGTGGTATGTTTGAGGGCTTCAGAAATGGTCATGTTGAGATCATGCTCCGAAAGAGCGTTCATTCTCTTCCTATTAAAATGATACAGAGTATCGTTCATCATAAGCCATGAAGAGAAAGAAGCAGAAGAGAAAAAGTGTTTATCATCGAGTTAGGTTAGCGATCGCACTATTCCTTTTACGGACAAGCGCCATCTGATGTCTACTATAGTCACGGGACTTGAGGCTCTCAGGCTTCCAGCAAGCTGATCCTCATCATCCTCATCAGCATTCATTCCTCTCATTCAAGCAGTTTTACAAGCGATTAAGGCGCTAACACAACCTTTCTGCGATCGAATATTCACGCACAGCCACATCTTGAATCCCCCTTTCCAGCCAGTCTCCTGAACAACCTCTGGCAATAATGAGCGACTTCAATTATGGTGGAACCGATGAGGAATCGGCAGAAATCAAAAATCTCAATGCTGAAGTTGTAAGTTACCAACGCCATCGTGCTACAAATATACTCGCTAACGATAATTGCTCGCAGCTTGAGAACACCGATAACTTCGAAAATTGGGAGAAGCTCGTTCGCGCTGCAGAAACGCTCGAGGGCGGCTTGAATCGCAATTCCAGCCCCCAAGCGATCGCAACCACCCGCGACGCGTACGATCGGTTCCTTGCTAAGTTTCCCCTCCTCTTCGGGTACTGGAAAAAATATGCCGACCTAGAGTTCTCAATCGCGGGCACAGAAGCCGCTGAGATGGTGAGTTGGAATGGTTGCGATTGGGACTTGAGAGGCTGATCTTGTGAAGGTCTTCGAACGTGGTGTTGCTAGTATCGCAACCTCGGTTGACCTGTGGACCGATTATTGCTCCTTCAAAGTCGAAACCAGTCATGATCCAGATGTGATCAGAGAGTAAGTATACTGGATACTTTCCTTCCCTTTTAACACAGACTACTGCGACGAGACGACATCACTACCATGCGCCCTTTGCTGGAGTATCATGGGCTGCAGACGGTGAGAACTGCCAAAGTCGCTCCTTGTTGGATATTCTTCTCACCCGAATGATCAGGACCTTTCCTTCTGCTATTACACGTTCGCTTTTACCTCACTCAATTCTACACACATGTTCGGCGTGGATGGAAGTTCAGGAAAGAATAGTTCAAGCACATGCCCTTCCCGTATTTGCACTCCTCGCCACTTCCGTAATCCCTCTGCATGCGAAATTCCCTACTAACATACATATCTAGACTGTTCGAACGAGGTGCTTCATCTGTCGGCCTTGATTTCCTCGCCCATCCTTTCTGGGATAAATTTCTGGAATTTGAGGACCGTCTTGAAGCTCAAGACAGGATTTTTGCCATCTTGAGTCGGGTTATCAAGATTCCTATGCATCAATATGCAAGATATTTCGAACGATTCCGTCAGCTCGCCCACGCACGACCACTCCAAGAACTCATTCCTGATGAGCAGCTTCTACAGTTCCGCTCTGAGGTCGAGGCGGAGATATTCCAGACTGGGCCAAAAGGAGAACAGGAGATTGAGAGAGAGATCCGTACAAAGATTGACAATTTTCATCTCGAGTCATTTACTCGAACCCAAACCGAAACGACCAAACGATGGACCTACGAATCTGAAGTTAAGCGACCATACTTTCATGTCACTGAGTTAGATCCCCAGCAATTGGCGAATTGGAGAAAGTATCTTGACTTCGAAGAATCCGAAGGCGACTACACTAGGTCCGTGTTTCTCTATGAGAGGTGCCTAGTCACTTGCGCCTTTTATGATGAGTTCTGGTTTCGATATGCTCGATGGATGTCAGCACAAGATGGCAAGCAAGAAGAGGTTCGCAACATCTATCAACGTGCTAGCACTCTTTATGTACCAATAAGTCGTCCTGGGATCCGGCTTCAGTATGCGTATTTCGAGGAGATGTCAGATCGTGTGGACGTTGCACGAGACATTCACTCCGCCATCCTCGATCGCATGCCCGGGCACGTTGAGACGATTTTGTCTTGGTCGAATCTCGAAAGGCGTCAAGTCGGCCTTGAAGCTGCTATTGATGTGTTCAAAAGTCAAATCGACTTGCCAATGGTTGACCTCTTCTCAAAAGCTGCTTTTGTTGTAGAGTGGGCGATTCTTTTATGGAAGATTCAAGGCTCTGTTGACGAGGCTCGCCAAGTCTTTCAGAAGAATCAACAATGGTATCTCCAAAGCCGGCACTTCTGGGCAAATTACTTCGAGTTTGAGCTCAATCAGCCGACGAATCTAAAGACAGAGGCAGAGCATTATGCTCGGATCAAAAAGATTTACAACGATATGATTCAGCAAAGTCGGATGACCCTGGCCACAAGGAAAGATCTCAGTAATTATTTCCTTTCTTACTTACAGCAACGAGGCACGAAAGAAGCCATGAAAGAATTTCTGCAAGTTGATCGTGAGCTTAATGGGTAAGTCTCGGCTCATTCGTTAGCAATGCATGTAAAACTAACATACTGTCTAGACCCGTCTCTATCCGGCCTGCAAACCCGAAAGGAGGCAGTCAAAAAGGTTTAGAGAACGGGCACGGCGCTGGTGAAATAGACGAGGCTACTCTAAGACGAGGCGAGGTCCAGTATAGCACATATTTCCAACAGCATGGCGATCTGCCTCTCAATGCTCAAGGTCTTTCTACATTCCATTAGATTGTTTCCGGAATCTGGAAGAGATTATTTGGTCTCTGGCCAAGTAATTAACCCTCCTGTATCACTGCTCGCTCGATAGCTTAGATGGGCATACGGCGTCACTTGTACCATAACGCCATCATGTATTCTAATCACTCTTGGGCAATTTACGATTGCTTGGGATTATGGGGTTGCATGACTTCATGGACCGGGGCAGCCTCGATAATCGTAGTAAAAGTTGGCGTTGCTTTTCACGCTCAAAGCAACATTCCATTTTCTGTACTGGAAATGTAAATTGCCATGCATTAAGGCCACGACCACCAATTCGCGTCTCACCTGCGAAGGTCTGTTCTGTCTCGTGATAGTCCCGCGCCGTCCTTTGGATGCATCTTTCAGACTCCAAACTCCCAATCGAATGCAAGATTTCCCCTTGGCTTCTCTCTATAACATTCCCTCGACAATACCCAATCACTGACAGCAATATCGATACCAACAACTAGCATAACTCTATCCATACCTCCCATCGCCAAAACTCCACCATTCTTCTCCGTCGCCTGAGCACCATAGCATGTCAGTGCAGCTTGCGAATTATGACTCGAGCTACTATTTCCGCCACTCAAGCCATCCTTGGTACATCACGCCGCAGTCTGAGAAGCCGTCACGCCATCTTCGGTGTTGCAGAAGACGTAGCATTCTGGCGAGTCGGGGGCCCTCGATGCCTACCGCGTTATGGCGCCACGACATTTGCCGAGAACTGCTATATATATTTGTTTCAGTGAGTGGGAGAGGGCAGGCGGCGTTCGCGGTGGGTGGGTTCTGGACCACTGTTACAGGGCAGGTTGAGTTGGACATTTGGGTGGGAGTTGGCGGTGTTGCTACTTTGAGGGATTGACTGGGGACCTTAAGGAATCTGTTGGAGACCTTCCTCCGAAGTCCATTCTCCTTTCATAAGAGGAAAGCTCTTAAAAGCTTTAAGTATATGAAATCCTACCTAGTCTACTTTATTTACAGAAAGTTTTGGGCTTATGAACATCCAACGACATCCATCTCCACGGCCTCTGCAATCTTCGCGAGAAAACTTTATACGAAACTCACACCGTGTATTGCAGAAAGCCTAGCGATGCGACAGGAGGACGATAGAGATCAGTTCTACGATGGATTTGGGTATTGGTTATACCTTCCGCTATCGTCGGTGACAAGGTTCCCACTCCTTCACGCAGTAGTATCAAAATAGATTGACAAATGGACTGCAACCTTCTACTTTTCGAGGAGCACATTATTATATAACTAGTATGAGACTCTACCAGAGGTGGCTCCCAAACCAGCTCAATTCCTTAAGGTGCACCCCAACGGCATTATCATGCCTGGATTTTTTCAGTTAAATCTTCTGCATTTTTTACTCGAATCTTATTTCATCCAAATATCAATTATATAACAAGTTCTTCATGAGGCACATTGCAGCAGTCGGTATCTTCGGACTCAGTGCCCCGACCTGCCTGGGTTGGACCCATTGATATTCGGGACCTCCTACCAGCTCTCCATGAACGAGAATATCCTCCTCCCTATTACCCTCAGGCTACATGCACCCGCCTCACCTGCAAACCGATCGTCTGACCTTTTTACACTATGGGAAAGGGAGAAGCTATGACAACCTGCCCTAAAAAGTAGAACTTGGAGAAGGATGGATCTTATAAAAAGTATTTTCCAAAGCTCCCTGGAGAAAAGGAACGTATGGACTACTGCGAGAAAACTCTCGCTGTGGTATATGGAAGAGAGGCGCCTTTCCGTCAAGGTGTTTGTTAAAATGCTCCAACTATTAAGGGCCGGTGGTGTACATAGGATTTCTCTTCCTCTCTGGTCATGCATAGGTGAGCGTGGTTGATTTTGCTAGGGCTGCATTGTGGGAGTGAATAGATAATGACATCACTCACTCTGTGTTCTATTCTCAGTTGGCATGCATTGGGGGTTGCATATAGGGAAATGTGCATGGACTTCCTGCGTGCGCCGCGGTGTTGCACAGGATGATAACCTGCTGGAACAGAAATAGAAAACATATTGTCAAATTTCCAAATATATATATAACAGGAGAGGATGAAGAGCTTTATCTACGATGCTAAATCGAGGATGCACCTCCGTGATATCGCGTCCTTGCCATGCTGATATACCCTCATAAATTCACACGTCCATATGCCAACCCAATCCCCGCGCCAGACCTACACTTTGACCTATCAATGTAACCAAAGCTAGCTACATATAATCCTCTTCGAACTCCCTCCTGAACTGTGGGCAGTACTTCGTGGTGAAGGCGTCCACCACAGCGTGCAGGAAGGAGACATGATCGAGTATTTGCACCATCGTTTTGTGAAGGCCGACCTTGATAGCGAAACCTGTGAGGCCATGCACTGGTGTGGTGGTGAACAAGTTCTCGTCATCCGAGGTGTTTCTCGTGCCGTGGTCAACGATTAAGCGAGGTGGTTGTGACGGCGTATCGGGTGAATCCGTTGGTGGCGGGGCGTAGTGGGTGTGAGGATGAGGTGTTGATGGCAAGATTGGAACTTGGCTAAACCGGGGAGTGATGACTGGGTTCTCGTAGAGAACGGCTGTTATGTGATTGATACTGGAGGTTGATTCAGTATGTGTTTAGACGGCAGGGTTCAACAAGGAGACAGACGTGCAAAGCATCTGAACTAACATACTATCCATAACCACATGCTGAATGCCACCCCGCATGTTGATCATTTGTTCGAGGCCTTTCAGATGGGACTTTGCTTCTAATTGAGAGCCTGTCACCGCCTGGTAGCTTTAGTATCAGCTGTCTGTACAGAAGTGATTGAGTAGGATCGGACACCTACCAAGACATGTGCCAAAAGGACTACTGCTGCGATGGTCTCGTCCTTGATTGGACCCTCTTCGCCCTCTTGTTCAAGTGCTGAAGTCAGCAACCTCATCGTCTCTGTCTTGTACCATAATGTCTCGTTCGACTCTCGCCTGCCGTTCAAAGCATCTAGATGCATAGAGCAAACGTAGAGTGTGACATGGAAGAGAGCCGGATGGACAATGGCGGCTGTGAGCCAATGGGGGTCAGTGAAACCTTGCGAATGGATATTCGTTGCGGTCGATGCAATGGTGTTGGTGACTATACTAGTCAGTGGAAGAGGATATGAGACATTTCCAAAAGGAAACCTGTTTATTGGGGATATCATGTCGCTGGAAAAGGAGAAAGAGAGATCATGCCAAGAACAGTACGTACAATGTAATATGAGCTCTTGGACTTTTGGGGTGCTCTCCATGGGCAAAATTCCGAATGGATTGATCTTCCCTAGAGCTAATAAAGCGGGAGGTAGAGCTGGATTACACGAAGTAATTGGAATGAGTGGTGAAGGTCTGTTACCGCATATTCTGCAGACACCTAAAATAGCATCCAATAGAAGTGTTGTGTGCTCTATTACTTTTCAGCAACCGCTTATTATCATTTCGATGGTGTACTGTACTTACCAGAAATATGGCATGGACACTTCATCTTACAAGGCTGGTTTATCCTATCGCCAGTTTCGGGACGATTCGGTGATAGTATCGAGGACGAGGAAGATCTGAAGTATTCTGTGCCTGCTTCACTTGCGCCTGGAGAGCGAGAAAGAGACCTTTCTTGTGTAAATTGCGCTCCTAGAAGGTTTGGATCCGCCGCACTAGACCCAGAACCTACAGTAGTAGTGCGAGCTCTTCGAGATCCTGATCTTCTTGGCCTGGCAACAGTCCATTCGCAGCTCTTGATATTGGCAAAGTGGATTGCACATTTGCCACACACTGGGTGTACTTCATCACACTGTTTACCAAGTCAGTGAGCGGGTAGTATTAACATGAGTTAAGTGAAGGAAGTTATTGTATACTTTGACTTTTCTCTCCTTGCAAGCCTTACATCCTCCGGTGGACTTTTTATGAGATCTGAGTGGAACGGGATTCGAGTGCGCATACATGGTGTTTGGAGCCTATTGGGCGAACGGAAATATCATGTAAAGAGATCAAGATGAAATAGACATAACCTTATGCCTAGTCGATATAGAAAGGGGAAAGTGTAAACGGGGAATGACTAGATATAAGAACTTCCTCAACCCATCCCAACCTGAAGGGTAGGCATTTTAGCATCTCCATTTTTGGCTCATGGCGGTCAATACCGAGGGTCTACGACAAAGGGGAGATAACGAGGCAGACTCCGCGATAATATTCCTACCTAGAACAGCATTGTCATCGTTTTGTGTTGCTAGCACCGTATGTCGGCCCCCTTTGACGCCGCGAATACCTTGAAAGCGGCAACGCGGCTACTCGTAAAAGGCGAAGATGATTATCTAACTTCGACGGCGACGGGGTCTTCAGAGACCGATGTACTCGAGTACACCAATGAGGCTGAGCCCCAGCCAGCTGTGAGAGTAGCAACCTGGAATGCATGTCGTTCGGATGACGACGACGAGAAGCGAGGATTTGAGGTTGCACCGTAAATATCGAAGATGACATTGTAAAGCGGAAGGAGCAGACTGAGCTGAATCTTGAAAGCAAAAGATGAATATGCAGTTGTCAAAAGTACTTTGCCATTAGATAGAAACGAGGCGTGTTCTTCGCTTACTCGAGTACGCCAAGTTTCAGTGTACGAGCTGCCCACTAGCAACCGCTTAGGTAAGTTCGACATTGACTTCCCACGACTTTGGCGTGCAATCGGATGCTATAAATCCACCAAATTGTCCTTATTGCTACCGGTCGAGGCATGAGTTGAGAGCCACCAAAGCATATTAGCTGGTCGTGTCGCCAGACAAAACCCAAGCAATGATGGGGAGGTTCTTGTACAGACACCAAAAGGCAGTATTCAGCAGGCCTTGCTCCTACACATTGGCGACTTAATCTCGAATATGTATTTTAGCTTGTTGCTCCTTATGGATTGCGCCGATTCGTCTAATCATCCTTGCCGCGGCGGCGAGTGCTTCTTCTCTAAGAACCAGTTACTGTTGTGGCGCAAGCCAAGTACACTTGAACGATTGGCCAATTCGTTCGTCTTGGACTTGAAATATGTTTCATGTCCTATTATCAAGGATCACGATGATATGTGGCGTAAATAGAATTTAAATTTTTTGTGGTTGGCCAATTCGTTTGATTGCGACTAGAACAGCCCAATTCTGTCATCGGAGATATACAATGATACCAGCTGGCTTCATGCGATTTGCTAACTCGTTTTCTTCCGACTTGAAATAAGTTTCAGGTTCTTTTGGGAGGTGGGATCTTATGAAGCATGCTTGCTGCGTTGCCACCGTAAGTTTCCAAAGCTGAAAAAGAAGTGGAAATCAGCCAGCCATCAAAGCTTCCACTACCCTCTTGACGTGGTATACATCGCAGGTTTAGCATGAACCACATTCCTGGATTTCCTAACTTGAGACAATCAGTCGCAGATACGAGACCCATTCCCTATTTGAGCAACACAATGTCCCATATAATAGCTCATATCACGAGGCGAACCGAGTATTAGTTCATTTGCTTGCCTCACTTACTAGTACCACAGCGTTGAGTTTAAAATCGCATGTCAGAAATATAAGCGTGGGGAAGACAACTTGAGCCTTGAATATGGACTCAAGCTAAGCTACCAAGAAAATCAACAGCTCGCATCATTCCCAGAATTGCTACCTTGCCATATCATAATACTTCGTGGAGCACAAAGGTGGTTGGTGGCTGCGTGTCTTCCTCCTCTTACATCCAGAGTACAGAATCACGGTCGAAAAGAATTCTCATGTCTCCGATAAGCTCTTATGATGTTCGAGCAAAGTACGTTACGTGGTTTCTGTTTTGGAGAGCTTACAACTGACAACTATGGAAGGTCCTGAACTCTGGAAAGCCCCCGGATTAACAACACAGGGGATTTTTGGCAGCTTTAATTGGCGTATCTTAGTGGATTAATATTAGCCTGACAATCCCCGCCGTGAGAGACTCTCTTTCATTTCATTTCCGGTAAGACACAGTAGGATGGATCCATGTGTGAGAGCTGTGGCTTTGGAAGATCCAATAGAGAATTGATCCATAGAGATGGCTGAGCCGTCTTTTGTAGAAGAATCCCCACGTTCGCTGGTTTGCAAAGAGGGTCCCGTCTATGTGCCTCGTCCCTTCAATATCGCGCACGATAGTAGGAATAAATGTCTAAACCCACTTTTGTTTTCGTTCATGGCTCGTGGCACCATAAGGAGACGTTTGGTCGAACAAGAGCTGTCCTAGAGCCCCTAGGCTATAAATGCATTGCTCTTTCCATGCCACGCCCTGGTAAAGGGCCGCGAGTCACATTTCTCGATCTAGATATTTCGACTAGTTACAATAGCAAAGTATGGTGACGGAGTGAAACGCATCGTGAGAGGACTCCATTTTCTCAACGGCTTGCATCGACGGCCGTGAAATGAGAGGATTCCTTGATGATTCTAACTTGTTAGTCTTATTTAATAGCACTCAATAAGTTTGATGAAAAGCCATGTGTTATGTCGATTGGGCTGGGACTCCAAGTCCTTTTTGGTGAGGAAATAGCAACCTTACGAGTACTGTGCAGCAACTGTACGTAGCCGAGAGCCTTGTTCTTGGAGCGGCAAGTCGACGCGACGCTGGATTCCACCTTCTCTCGAGTTCACAGCTTCAGTAAATGTAGTTGTAGCACAACACAACGCAACGCAACGCAACACAACCAGCTTCTCATACTTATCATATTCTGATTTCCACGCCGCTTATTGGCGGTAAGGGCTGCGCGCTCATAAGATTGAGTCCTTTGTTATTTCGAATACTGGTTCGCGGTCGGAAGGAGATTTCTGGACCGCCTTCCGTTGGCCTTTCCCGAACATTGCCGTGAACATACCAATGATATCATTCGATGGGACGAGAATTCCTGCAAATCCCCTGGTCGAGTCCTTGCGTGCATTCTCGATGTCTGACGGCTTGCATATGTGGAAACATGCAAAACAGCACACCAAACAGATGCAGAAGTTTACCATCCGGTGAACTTTATGACTGTTCATGAAGACGGTGGAACAAGCTGTCATGGAGTCCGCCGAATATAGGAACAAGAATTGGGTATTTGCCCAATTGGCTAAAGGTAGGTTCCGCAGAAGAATTACATACTCTCGCATGATCATCACCTCATTTTGAGAATGAGGGGCATCACCCCACTCAACAACAATGGCAAGTATATCAAAGGTGTTGAGTTGGTCGTTGGCCATCGTATCCATTTCTATTCTGTATCAGTACTCTTCATTGAATCACTTGCTTCCTTATTTTTTGAACCACACTGGCAGCATGACCCACGAACCATACAAGAAGATTGCCTTGGCAGGTGTATGTATCCCCGTTCCAGAGCCGGCTTCAACCCGCTAATACTGCTTTGGCAGGCCACTGGAAATCTAGGATCTGTCGTCCTCAAAGAACTTGTCGATTCAGGCCTTTTCGAAGTTACTGTCCTCACCCGCGAATCGAGTACAAACACTTTCCCATCCGAAGTTAAAGTTGCCAAAGTCAATTTCGAATCCGCAGAATCCTTAACGCAAGCCCTCGCTGGCATTGACGCTCTCGTATCCACCGTTGCCACACTCGCAATTTCTACACAAAAGCTACTCATCGATTCAGCGGTCGCCGCAGGCGTAAAACGCATAATACCTTCGGAGTTTGGTTGTGACCTTCACAACCCGAAGACGAAGGCACTCCCCGTATATGCCGGCAAAGTCGAGATTGAAGACTATCTCAAAGAGCTATCCACAAAGACAAACGTTAGCTACACATTGATCTTCAACGGACCGTTCCTTGACTGGGGCTTGACAAATGGACTATTCTTCAACTTCAAGGAACGAAAGGTGGAGCTGTTCGATGGAGGAGACCAACCCATCAGCAGTAGTCGCCTTTCTACAGTAGCGAAAGCCGTTCGGAGAGTCTTGACCCATCCTCCCGAAACTGCCGATCGTGCAATTTGGGTGAAGGACATCGATGTCTCGCAAAAACAGCTGTTGAAGCTAGCGCGAGAATTGACGCCTGGAGAGGAGTGGGAGATTAAACAGGTCGATACTGCCGCTCTTGAAAAGGAATCCCTCGAACAGCTTGCCAAAGGAGACATTGGTCCACTCACATTTTTCAATCTGGTCCGTAGAGCCATTTTTGCTCCGGAATATGGTGGGCAGTTCAAGTATGATCATAATGCGATCTTGGGAATTAAAAGTCTCAAGGAGGAAGAATTGCCAGGCCTGGTAAGAGCTGCATTCAACTGGGAGGAGATTGTGAAGTCGGCGACTGATGGACCTTATCTTCCATGAGTTTTGTAACTTAATATTGAGGTAACACCTCGCATCACGAATCTCCCGAATCGGAACTTATGACGTTTTCCGTAGAACATAATATACACACACTCCAATTAAATGTCATGGTTGTGAGAAAAGTACGAAACGATGTCTAATCAAATTCTGTAATTTCTCTAGCCCTTGCCTTCTTTTTCGACTTTTATAACATGGGGTCCTAACCAACGAAAGCTACCCAGACTCTCATTCCCTAATTCCACATCCACTCCTCCACGCCCAGCTCCTTCACCAAGTTCAACATCCTTCATATCCGTAGGAATCATTGTCTCTACCCTTCCTTTCCCTCACATTTTCGTATGTTTCCACTTCTCCCGCGTTATTCCCCCCGCCATACGCATCCACACTTTCCTCAGTGATCTCACTGGGTGTCCGTAATTTTATCGTCGAAAGTCGAAGGCCATGAGGCTCGTCACCATGACGGCGTGGGTAGCGTGTGAACCTAGAGAAAAGACCATGGCTTCGAGGACGTTGAGGCGAGGGCTGGAGACGTCGCTTGGATTTCCGGCGGACAAGGAGGGTGTTGAGGGCTAGGATGGAGGCGCAGATTAGACTTATACCTACTTCGTTTGTTCTCTGTCGTTCAGTGTCAATCTTATCGCTTAAATACACACCGGGAAAGGAGATGGCGAACATACCCGAGGAGATTCAACCTTACAAAAGTGACTACGCTGTCTTCAAAACTCCCCGGCCGCAAAAGAATCTAATCTTCCAAAATCAGATATCTATCTATAATCAATATTTCAGAATCTCCGACGGTATGCCCTAGCGCTGGTCTGCACATGACAACAAGATACAGCTCGGTTTGACAAATAAGAACTACCACTGAAACCTACATTGCGTTTGCGCCATACGGATCACATCGATGGCTACTGTGGACGTATTGGCAAATTGTACTGGATGCAGGAAATAGAAGCGCATATATATGATAAGGCAAAGTAAGAAACACACCAAGGCCGGACGAAGCCGCGTGGCAAGCAAATCGTATAACACTTGTCTTGTTTGCACAAACACAATACTGGAGCTAGAGCCCGCATTCCGTTTCCGTTCTACGAAGGATGAAGAGTGCCCTTACTAAAGGAGTAATCAAGATCGAAAGTTGAGGTTGTCTTTGCCAAGCTTGCGTAGCTTCTTGAGGCATGTGCGTTCTTGGCCTCAAACGGAAGGCCGGGATAGTGGCACCCCTTCTCGCTAATCCCACCTAATTAGAGGAGCAATACAGTACTGTAGGATGATTTCTGCGCCAACGACAACCACACATCAATGTTACATCATACCTCTTTGATATTGGCAATGGCAATTCGAGACTGAAGATCTCTAATACGGCCCACCGGTCTGCCATGTGGCTTCTTTATGATCAGCCGAGCTTTAATTAAGCTTGTGCTATTCTCAACAGCTGGGTGGCTCTGCATAAGGCTGGATTTGATGCGGCCCTCGCCAGAAAACATCACTCAGCACTATCATGTCGACTCTGCACCAAATAATGTCTTAGCAGCGGCAGGATTGATTCCATCATTGGACTCCGTATGACCAGGACACTAAAGCCAAAAGAGGTCTCAGCCGTTTGTGGGGTCCAATTGCTGGAAAGGACTCGAGGCGCGGCCGATTTTCTCGAACCAGCAGCAGTCAAGGGAGGATATTCCTTCTGTCTATTGTCTTGAACCTCTCGATCCAATCCGGCACTGGTTTTCGTAAGACCAACCGGTACAGAAAGTGGCGGCAAAGGCATGGCCTTTAGGATTCGGCGCCAGCAAATTCCATCGACCATGGTTCCATATAGCCCACCATTCCTCGATTCCACACCGGTGAAGCACGATTGCTCGGCGCCTTACTCCGTACTGTACAGTGCCTCAGCAAGCACAGGGCCTGGAATGCAGTCATACGCCACCTCCATTGTGGACTGTCAATTGCGCTTTCGCCATTGGAAACGGCCGAGACCAACGAGCCATCACTGTTGATCACAGCAGTTCGACCAGTAACACCGCAGAAAAGACACGAGAAAGGCGGCCGCAGAGTCGCAGACGGCATGGAGAGACTCACTTACTGTTCTCCCCGTTCTATTGGCCACAGCCAGAGCCACACCGGGGCTGAAGAGAATGTCAGTCAGCTCCGACTGCGCGACTCCGAGTCCGGTTGCTCCAATCTTCTATCTCTCTTGAGCCTTGAGTCTTGACTCTTGAGTCTCTTCTTGGCTTGTTTCCCTCTCACGGGCCAGCTTCACGGGCCAGCTCCACTCGATTGGGCGGCAGCCACACTCTTCCAGCCTGTCGGATGCTTTGCGCTCGTCTATGATGGACCAGATGAAACGGCTGACTGCACAATGCAAGTGCAGGCTAGATGGGAACCATTCATGGGAAGACCTACTTGTATATACTCGAGTACGACCGGATTGGCCGGCTAGAGACGCCACCAGGCCACCTTTCTCGTACCTTCCCATCAGGTACCGGTACTCTCCAAACTGGAACCCTTGCCCCTTGGACGAAGCCCCTTGGACGAACCCCTCTTACAACACTCTCCCTTGGCCCCTTGGACAGAGGAGACCTTGAATCGTCCTGGTCAGCTTGTACTGTACTGTACCTACGTACTTGTATAGCAGAGAAACATCCTATTCTTCTCCAATGCAGTATGGCCTCCTAGCTGTCCACCCCGGCTTGCCTATGGCCAGATGCCGGTTCTAGATTCTGCTCTCTCCTATTCGTCGCGACATCTATGGACCAAGCGAGAATGTTCCCATACGCCTCCATTCTAGTCGGCCTGTCGGGTGAGTCGTCAGCTTAATACTCCCCTTTGGGAGTACTGCTGAACATTGGGGGGAAACCTAGGGGTTTGGAGTTTCATGTTGGTGGCTTGAAGCCATCTCCCCTCACTTGTCCAAGATCTCCTGGGGAGCCTTGCTGTGTCTTGGACACCGAAGAGTATATGATGGAAGGTCGTCCCTATTATTCCAATCTTTTTTCTTCACCCATCTACCTTTTCAGGCTTACCACATTCATTTTAAACACGTTCATTTACTTTCATTTCCATTTCAATCCTTAACACAATGGCTTTCAATTCAGCCTTTATTTTACTTCTCTCTCTTGCCTCTCAATCTTTGGCCCTACCTGTAGTACAAGAAAGAGCTACAACTTATGACGATGGATTCTATCGTCCTTGGACCAAGGCTGCGGCTGTACAGTCTGTTACTACAACTCTAGTCGCTGCGCCCACGGCAGTCGCTTTCTCGACCGAAACATCAGTCACGTCCTTGTCTTCATCCACCGACGCCGCCTCAGTTCCAACAAGTACGGGGACCGTGTCGGCTACAGAGGTCTCATATAAGAAGTTCTCTGGAGATGGAAGTGCGGCAGCTGGGTGGCCAACTCAAGAGGAATGGGTTTCGTTTGAACAAATGTATGTTTGGCCTCCACCCTAATATATGATAATTTCCAACACACAATAGGTGGGCAAATAACGAGCCAGTAATGCTCACATCCTGTGCTTCCCAATCATTCACCAACAACTCACCTGAAGAGATGAGCCAAATCAAACAAGCTATCATTGACCAATCCAAGGCCACTGGCGTTGATTCACGATTCATTCTGGCTGTCATCATGTCCGAAAGTACCGGGTGTGTTCGAGTGAAGTCAACATACTCCCCAGTCGACTCAATCTTCAACCCAGGCCTCATGCAAGACCACAGCGGCGAAGGAACTTGCTTCAACGTTCCAGCTCCTTGCCCCGAAGCCCAAATCAAGCAAATGATACAAGATGGGACTGCCGGCACCACAGCAGGCGACGGATTGAAACAGACTCTCGAGGCTGCAGTGGCAAAGGGAGCCTCGGACGCCACGGCCGTGTATGTTGCTGCACGTATATACAACTCTGGCAATTACAATGGGGGTGCACTTGAGGTTAACGCTGCAACCGCGTGCTATTCTACCGATATTGCCAATTACCTCTTAGGCTTTGCCTCGGACCAAAGCCCTTGCAAGCTCGCGCAGTAGGCGCATTTCTTGGTTCAAAATGGGATTTGACAGGGTCACAATCACTTGCCTCCACTGGTATTGGCTAAGGCGAAATATTATTTTCAGGAAGGA
This sequence comes from Amylocarpus encephaloides, assembly GCA_019669835.1. Taxonomy (NCBI): domain Eukaryota; kingdom Fungi; phylum Ascomycota; class Leotiomycetes; order Helotiales; genus Amylocarpus; species Amylocarpus encephaloides. Next base: position 65,236 of record MU251406.1, on the reverse strand, counting down.
GCGTCTAGGGAATGATACCACAACATCAGGGAAGGGATGGCGAGCATTAGGAGTTCGCCTGGACGACTACCACGTTTGACAACTTGTGTCCGTGGGAGGTCGATTACTCTTGTATTTATTTGTACCTGTACTGTCATGCTTTTGGAGTATCTGCATGGTTATACATGTTTTATGGAGTCTACGTCCCCATATAGGGTTCAATGCAAAACACAATACTTATTCACAAATCTTCCCGTCTCGTTGTTGACTTAGGTGCCGTAACACTGCCATTTATATTTGAAAGAGGGAAGCAAACACTGTAGACACCACCGACTCAACTTAATGCAAATGACAATACACTCTGAATTGATTTATCTATATCTATGAGTAACACAAAGTTTGTGAGACTCGAGATCCGAGATCCGACTGCTTGGAATTCGATCGTCACGCGGTGCTACAGTATCATGGCATTATGCAGTCCTACTCACGCCTAAAGCTAGGAGAAGGGATCCCCACTTCGAGGTCATTCCAGCCAATCACATCGTTACCTCGGGCCTCACCAAGCTGACGTTTGGCATATGTTTGAGCACATTAGAGAAAGTTACTTCCAACATCGGACGAGTCGTGGGAATCATCTTGTATTTATAGGCTTCAGCATTGTATCAACTGTTTCTTTCTCGACATATTCACAGGACTCTGTATATAATCTCAGGGTCTCGTTTTGTCTCCACTGCCTTCCGCATACAAATCGACCTCAGCAACCCTCGACACGATCCTCTCTCCAACTCCAGCTTTAACCTCAACGATCTCAGGCTATCAGGAGCAATGGATCATTCAGCGATGGACCATAGTGCGCACGGCGGTATGGGAGACATGTGCAGCATGAGCGTAGAGTGCCTTCCCAACCGTCTTGCCATCCTCACCAACTAACATTTCCGCTTCGCAGATGCTCTTCACATGGAACACAAACAACCTCTGCCTCGTCTTCAAATGGTGGCACATTCGCACAACGCCCGGCCTCATCTTCTCCCTCGTAGCCGTTGTCGCGATCACCGCCGCCTACGAAGCCTTGCGATCCTTAAGCCGAAGATATGAGAGAGCTGTGACCAGAAAGGTGGAGGGCACACCTAGTGAGTTGGCCATTTCCATAACAATGCTCGCCCCAAAGCTCGAAGCCTTTCCCCTGTATGCTTTGGGCCTGCAAATGGCGGTCGTTGTGACAGAGGTGGAAGAGGGGAGATAAAGCCATGATTTCATTTCCCCTTCACTTTCTCCACAAGGACGCAAAACTTTGATGGAAAGAAGCTGAGATCTCCCCCCCAACTCAGATGGACTCGTCGATGGAGAAGCAATTACTGAGCGTACCCCTTTCCTGTGGTCAGGACGTAACCAGGCCGAGGTATCACGAAGCGCCCACGTCATCAAGGCACTCTTCTACGCCGTACAGAACTTCTATGCTTTCATGCTGATGTAAGTTCCCCCCTCCTCCCCCGCCACCAAATCTCGAAAGTTGGTTAGAAAGAATACTAACCTGATGGGAACACAAAGGTTGCTATTCATGACATACAATGGCTGGGTTATGATCTCCATGGGCATCGGCGCATTTGTCGGATACCTCATGTTCGGCAACGATACCAGCTCCACTAAGGATGGTGCCTGTCACTAGACTAGATCTCCAGCGACTAGAAGATATCCCATGTTCCTCGCATTTGCCCCATCAATGCAGGTACTTCGTACTTTACGTCGCCGCGTAACATTGATCCTTTACATGGCGATACTCACCACAGTGCTCACATAACCGGTCCGATATAAAATCACACGGCCCTTGCTCTCTAACTCCTCATCTCGAAATATCGCCAAGATCGCAGGATGGCGGGGAAATTGTCTCCAGCATGTCATACTAGTCTACGGTATTGGCATTGGAAGTGGAGCTCTTGAGGCTTAGTTTCAAGGCATAACTCTCTATCAAAATGACATCTTGCCGCTAGGTCTAGGAGCACCCCACGGTCCCCACCGGATGTTTTCTCATACGATGGTACTTTGCAATTAAAAAGATGTTCTCATTCACCAGATCTGTCACCGTGAATTTATTTGCAAGAATCCTTCCAATTTCACAATCTGACACACGCGATCTTAGGGTCGCAGAAATGGTTCCCCCTTGCATCTACGCGCCTAAGCATCTGTGGCGCACCATCATAAAAGAGGTGATGGCACTGGAGATCATATTGAAACAGGCAAGAAAGAGTAAACTCCGATGAAAGGCGATATGATCTCCAAGTTCCACAGGCAATAAGTTTAATCCGAGCTGTCCTCCCCTTTATCTCCCCATCATGTTTTAGCCTTTGCAAAGTGTGCCGTTATCAAATCTACTCGAGTACAGCGAAGTGAAACCGAAATTCAAGACATGCATAACGTTACCCTCACCCTAAATAAATGTAACTGGCTAGGTACTACAACGTATGGGTTCGGCTTTCAGGCTAAACCCCACGATCGATTCTGTCTTTTCTGGGTGAGACCTTTCCTCCGACCTTCTTCTTTAAGGAGGGGATGGAGTTTCGTTGCACTTCGTGATTTTGGACGTCTGACACTTGACGAGTTAGAGGGGAGGATGGGGACTGGGGGTGGTGATGGGGGGGGAACCGGGTAATAATTCTTGAGATTCTCGACTTGGGGTGTCTTTTGATGCTCATGCTGTTAAATGGTTAAATGACGTCTCGATGTCCCCCCGTTCATTTCTTTGTGTTGGTTTTGCGAACCTACGGCCGCTACATGAGCTCACCCCCCCTTGCGACGGCCCCCTTGCGACGCCCTCTGTGGTGGCCGAAGGATCAAACATCTTCTGATAGAATCCTACCATAATCTACTCCGTATATGAAAGTGCATTATATCCGAAGGTATCGCCGAAACCAGCAATTTCACAGTACAGTACCCTGGAAGCCGTTTTCCTTATCATCCCGAGCATATCATATAACAAAGCCTACTGTACCCCCTCCGTATTCACACGTGGCGAACCGAGCATTGAAAATAAAAATAAAGGAACAAGTCCTAGCTCCTACTGTATCATAAGTCTATCGCCTAGAGCTGTTGGGTTTCAAATATGGGTCCGTCACTCGGAATTCTTACCAAGCCCTCGCCTGCAATACTATATACATACGTTCTTTCGCTCGCTGTTCCCTCCGTTCAGAATAAGCTGAGCGGGATGTAAATCGGATTGCCCCAGTGGATGGTACGCGACAGCAGCCTTATCGTCGTCCGAGGCGGACGGACGCCAGGGACTCCTATCCGACTGGGTTCCTGCCCTAGGTAGTAGGCTAATAAAGACGTAGGGCCGCAAGGTCTGAAGTTTTTGCTTTTACTTTTTGTCTTTTACTTTTTGCATTTTACTTTTCACTCCTTTCCCGAAGAAATAAAAGGACACAGCAACGAAAGAGTTTGTTTGTCTGTTTATTCCCTTTTGACGTCCTATACAAGCCAACGACCCCATCGTCGGACGCTACTAGCTCCTCGGATCCAGGAGCCGATAACAGAAGAGCCGCTCTTTAATCGCGGTGATAGGAAAATAGCTTTCGGGCGACAACTTCGTATGGAGCACAGGTACCCGATCGAGGACGTTGCTAGGTAATATCAATAGCCTCGTAGCCGCCGTCAAACCCTTGTCGTAAAAATCGGCTAGGGGCTCGAAAAGTAAATAGGAGCTGAATTCTATAAACAATGCCGGCCCCGAAAGAGAGAAAAAGACCTTGTGGTCTCTCCACCTGCCCTCCCGCTATATACCCTCCATCAAAAAAAAAGAAACGACTCCCCCCGACGTTTCTCCGCGGTCCTTCCTCCGCTCGAAGGAGCCGATGTGATAAAAATCAGAGAGTAATACTCGGGATAAGCAAAACGGCTTCCTGTTTCGGCGATGGCTTCAGATATCATACACCTATAGGTGATAGCAACAATATCGATATCACGGAAGAGCCGAACCTTACTGTATAGGATTCCAATAGATATAATTCTTCCTTATGAAATGTTAGATGGGATTTAGTATAATCTTAAATGAATGGTCCTAGTATAAACCCACATCGAATGCCATCGCCGAAACCAAGCTCTTTTGCTTCCGAGGCCGTTTTGCTTATCCCGAGTGTAGTAGGACCTCCCTATAATCAGCCTCACCTCCATCTCCATCCCAACGTGCCATCTGGATTTGACCCGGGGTCTTTCTAGGGGATCAACGCCGGAAAATGGCAAGAAATGGCAACGCAAAAGGCAGGGCATTCACGAGCTCGTCTTTCCCCCTGTGCGGCGGGATAATCAGGACGTCACCTGTTACGCTATGCTTTCTGATTGGAGGTACTAGGCTTTACTTGTATATATATAGTCAGCGTAAGCGAGGCGAAGGTGAGAGGTGTGGTATGGCTCTAGTAGGCGGTAGTCTCGGTAGAACTCCATAAGGGGATCGATCCTGCAACGGGTGTCTTGGCTATCTGTTGTTTCCTCGCCTTTCGTGGAAAGGCGGCTGGCTTCAAGCAACATCCACAAAAGGAAAAGGTTGGGCGGAATTTGCATTGGGGACTAGTCGGATTTGAGTAGACTGCCTGTCCTTTGCCAACCCTTCTTTGGACTTCTTAGGATTCACTTGCCAACACGTTCCAAGCTCCCACTGCACGAACGAAGGTTCTCACGCCCGAGGCGAGGAGGAATATCAAGAATGCCATGGCCAAAGCAAGGCAAGGAGCGAGGGTGGGGGATCGAAGGCGACGATCGAGACAGATTCAAGTCGTCCAGACGCCGACTCTTTATATATTTTTTTCTGTTGACTCTAATGCTATCCTAGGATATGAAGAACTATCCCGCGTCGGATGTTCTTCGACCAACCGGGCGAGACATAACTGCGGTCCGAAAAGTGTGGATGAACCGAGCGGCAACACTGAAGTTCTGGAGAATTGTTCTTGTGCCAATGAGGATGTTCACAAAGTGTTATAGCTCTTGGATCTGTGGCTAGCTCGGAGTTGCCTCAGCCTCATCAGGGTCTCCCCACATCCATTTGACAGATCTTAGCAGTTCGAATGGGGGTTTAAATTTACCGAGTTTCATATAACTTTAACTTATACCCCCATACAACAACCACAGTTCACCACACACTAGTCATATACCGCAGTACACAGAGGCTCCTGACAGCAAAACTCGACGACCGACTTTTTCTCTCTTCATATTCCAGCTAATCCTAACCTGTCGTTACCCCTAAATGCGTGCGTGAAATTGGTGTCAAAAGTGGTGGACACCCATGGACCAGGAGGCAATTACTATATCTGGTTAGTGCATGGCAGAAGAGTTAAAGTCTTTCATATACATGGCTTCTGCCGTGAAAGGAAATGGCCAGTGCTTCCTCAGTACCATGTTTGGATAAGCTGTCGATCGCGGAGAATTGTGTTGAGCTTAAGGCTCGCTCGAGAAGAAGTTGTGAAAGTAAATTATGATATTTCACCTTGGATGAAATGGCGACCGATCGAAAGAGCGTGATCAAAAGAGGGAGATTCCTTGCTTGCTAGGGTTGGCCGCCGGTGTTTCCAGAGATATATACGAGCTTCTGTAAGCCTCTGAGCCTTACGACATGTCATCAATGTGTATGGAAAAGCCATACTCAACTGTATGTGGTGAAAAGTGGAAACCTGTGGTCTTGTTCTAGTGATTGGAAAGTCACTCTCCTGTCCGGATACCGTGTTGAAAACCAACGTCATGTCATCTCATTGTGACACATCAGGCGGGAGGTCCAAACTGTTGGTGGCATTGCAGATGGTTGTGATCCAGTCAGTGCTCAATTCGTGAGCAAATTCGCTTGACAGCAGAACATTGACCGTTTGGAACTTGAGGTCTATGATCCAGGACATGGAACGTTGCCGATGCTAACATATAAAGAGCCCTGCTCCGCAGAGAAATCACAAGGCCCATACATTTGAGCGGGCAGTTCCCGGAATATCGAACGCGGCTTGCAATGTCAGTTCAAACCTTCAGCAAAAATCCCCAAATTAGCCAACCAACCAACCAACCAAGAGCTTTCTTAAAATCAAAACGTAAAATATATAAAATTTCCAAACAAGAAACTCCCTTGAGGGAACCGAAAAACTCCCATCACGTCGTGATTTTCTCTACTGCTAGTTGACGACAAGTGATAGGTAGGATAACTCATTTCCATGGAGTGGCGTACTTTGAGAACCCAAACCTGACGGTCTTACCGTGGTGGCATCGGGAATGGAACATTTTATGCTGCTAGCGGGAGAATGTCCCGTTGTAATAGTTTAAGTATATAGAAAAGGAAGACGCGATTTTTATAACAGTAATATTTAAGATATATAGAGCTACTGTTGAGAACGATTCGAAGTTAGTGAATCGTAGTGGTCAAAAGGAAGTTCTCAACGGTGTGAAGCCCTGAAGAGCCATGCAGTACGGATAACATCATATAGCACTAAAACCGCGGGGTATCATTTTCCATACTGGTATCTCATCAACAATACATACTTTATATCTTCATAGATGGCATCATCAAATTCATGCGCATCTCACCGTTCATATCTCGGTAAGTGCTCATCAACAGGTCTAGAGATAGCGCCATGTGCATAGCGTACTCCATAATCATCTTCGTCGTCTAGAACGGGGGCAGAAGGTGCGTGATTTTGTTCTGCCGATCGGCTGCTGCCTTCACCAGGGTTGACTTCTTCGTCAGGGGCGAATTCCACCGGAGCACTGGCTTCCGTGAGTAGTCGGAGGCGTTCGAGTTCTTGTTTGTCTGTCGAGTGATTCATTGTAGACGAATGTAGATCTTCAAGTGGCGGCGCTGAGGGACCCGGAGGAGGTGCCGTGGGTAGATCCACATGATGGTCGTGATTAGAGAAAGGGGGTGCACTGGGTCCTGCGAAAGGAGTATCGGCTTCGTCATCATAAAAATCGTTCACTGATTCAAGCGGGTGTGCTGAAGGAGCCGACGGGGCAACAACAGGTCTCGATGATGCCTGTTCTGGATCCAGTGGGGGTTGACTCGGGAGGAGACGCTCTTCTGCTCTGCGCAGCCGCTCTTTCTCGTTCAAGGTGTCGTCTTGGACGTCTGGTGGAGGAACTCGGGGCTCCTGTGCATAGGGATGGTCCCGGCTGTAATCGTATTGGGGGTGGTGGTAATAAGCAGGATACTCCTCATATGGGGGTTCGGAATATGGACAGGGGTTCTGATCGTCCACATGCTCTGCCACAGGTCCCATTGGGGCGAAACTCTCTTCGTGGGTAGCTTCATTCCTGGGCGTCGAATTGGGAGAGTCCACCGGCCAATCATTGGATTGCCTGGTCACTGAACTGTTCCCCCTCCCACGTCTTCTCGCGCTGTCAGTCGAGCCTACCACAATCTCGAAAAGGCAGGCAACGACACTCTTTTCTCGTCGGATATGGTCGGTATCGACAATGCTCCCTCCCCAAGTAGCTAGCATACTAGAATTACTATCTCCCCTCGAGTTTGTAGAGGTTGCTCCGAACGGCGTCACCGCCCCTACGCGAGGGACGTGACTTCGCTGTCCTGCCAGCTTCCCGCCAAGATCAACCACCACCTCGACCATGTATTTGAAAGTTATCATTTGGCCTGGAACTCCAGAAATGGTCGGAAACGCATCCTCTGGAACCCTGACGGAAGCATTGATGACTGCAGTCAGGCTGATTGGATCAACAAGGATAGGGGCAAAGGTCTGAGCAAGATCTTTACGGAACATGCTGCTCGATCCGGCTGACGTCAAAGACAATCCACCAAGACCAGTTTTAGACTTTGGATAGTATTCTTCATGCTTCAATATCTCAGCTTGCTTTCCTTTGATGTCCTTAAACAGTGACAACGGAGGCGCAGAATCGATCCTTCCTTGCCTATAAAGAGTAATAATAATGCCATGCATACTTTTCATGGCCTTGGAGTGCTTTATCGAAATCTTTAGAGGTATGTTGTCACCGGGTAAGCAGCCAGCTCTCAGGCATTCGATGGTGGCAGTAATGGTCTTTTCAGACAGAGAAGCTTTGCTACTGTTTCCCGGGCTTCCAGTCGCTGATCTTGCAGATGAAGGCACTGGGCCTAGCCGAAAGCTGAGACCAGTACTACTGCTAACCGTGCTATCTACGCTTGTGGCCGCGCTGTGAACACTGTGCACCTCACTGGGGGTAGGGCTCCGAGGGTTTGCGGTGTGATCCACCGAGTCACATCGGCTTCCCTCTTCTGGCTTTGGAGAGCTTGCCGCCCGTGCCTCGCTCCCAGAGCTTGGGTCATTGGGTTCTTTGGGACTGCTCTCTTTCCCCTTCGCGGTTCTCTGCCTCTTGGGCCGTCGCGCTATGGGTTCTAGGGATATGACTCGAGGTTTGGGGGCAACCATTGGACCAATGTCGACGGTCTCGACGAGGTTTATCTTTTGATCGCAGCTTGATGTTGCTGCAATAGACGTGGGACGCGTAATGGTCGCGGTAATCAGGTATGATATGGTGCCTCTCTCGAACTTTGCAATAGTCAGCAAGGGGTTGGTAGTGTGGGGGGGGGTTGTTGTTGTTGGTCAAGAAGCGCTCACGTCGATGCTCGTCGGCAGTCCCTTCTTCGGAAACTCCAGTTCAAAATTAAATTCGTATATTCCGGCCTCGAGACGACCTTCGCCGCACAAGGTTTGTTCATCGTTGAATAACGATGCGTGCCCATTGCCAAAGTATTGTGTTTTCCTTGGATTGCCGGCGGCCGCCAATTCGGGGTCAACCACGACCGGCTCATTCGCATCGTTGGGGTTCTTGAAGACGCGGACAGTGCCGTGCAGACAGACGGTGATGTGTGTGATTCGTACGGGTTTGAGGACGGTGAGGACGACAGCGCCCGTCACCAAGTCGCCTGGTGAGTACTGTCGATGAGGTTCGAGGGGGCGGATGTGGAACTCGGTGAGGTTTCGCGCGCGGGACTTGAGAGGGTTGGTAAGTCTCGACAACAGCGACCGGCCGGTGGAGGCAAAAGTGGTGGATGTCGTGGATGTCGTGGATGTCGTAGATGGGGTGGAGAGGGTGGATGGGGAGGATGGCGTCGTTGTCGATGCCGCAGGAGTGGCATTTGCGCACATGCTAGACAAGACTCGAGTCTCGATGGACGTTGTTTGCTGCCAAGAGATCATTCGTGATGCCAAGTAAATCCGGATACTTGCGGTCACACGCAAAAGTACGGAGTGCTGGGCGGTGGGAGTCCTGCGAACAGTTCGTGACGACCAAGACTTGGGTGGAACGATACTGTATGAATGCCCAGGTGCCTGGCCTGCGCAGGATTATTCATCCAAACTGTTAGGTTACTCCGTATAGCGTACAGGGTCAATCAAACGGAGACCGACGGCACCTGTGGTCCTACGACTCGTCGACTCCTCCCACACCATCCCACGGCCACGATGGCACAACGCTGTGTGGCACTGCCCAATTCTGACACAAGCCCCGTCGACGGAGTCACGGACTCACGGAGAGGAGAAGAGGGAGGGGCCTGGTGTAGGTTCGGACCTCGGGCCTGCGCCGAGGAAATTGGCGGCTTGATCGCGTGGGTCGGTTGTGATGCTGGATCTCCTGTTTGTGGAAGTTTGGAGCGGTTGACCGGACGGGGTGAGGAGGGTACGAAGGTACGGAGGAACGATGGTACCAGAAAGGAAAGAGAAAAAGCCAAATAGGTTGGCCAACTTGGGGTGATGGTATGGGCTACCGGACGCGTCGCAGATTCGAACTGGAACTGAAGCTGGAGATTTGACGCTGGAGCTGGAGCTGGAACGGGAACTTGAGCCCTGGGGAGGGCCACCCGGCCAGAGGAGGAGGGTCAGGGCGAAAGAAGTCTGAGCGACGGTGTTGAGTGTCGAAGCGGCCGCATCAACAGCATCACCGACTATGTCAACTTATGGAATGGAAGGGCGAAGGGCGAAACCCGAAAGGCGAAGAATAACACCGTCCGCTCTGTTGGCGTCTCTAGGTGAATACTGTACTAGGAGTACGGATAGCAAAGACTGTATCGACGGCACCACACAATATGAGATGAAGAATCGCGATGATAATAAGTACGACCAATCGACCACATGCATTCGCAAAAATCGTGGCTGAGCCTGCTGGCCCTTGCCCTCGTAGCGGCCATCCACACCTCTCGAGCACACTCCGTAAGAATAGTCATCATCATCATCATCATCATCGTCGTCATCGAGAGCTGTGGGACTCTAATGAGAACTCCAGAGCGAACTTCGAGTATTCCTTCACTACGAATACTGGCAGACTTCCAGGAGAGAATTGAGAAATGCAAATCATCCAACAGCGCAAAAAGAAAACGAAAGAGATAGATAAAGAGATAACCGATAAACAGATACAACGTAAACACTCGAGTACAACGTAAATAAGCAAATACAGGGGAGCCGAGTATTTAACCTTATTTCATTCTGGACGGACAAGAGCGCATCCATGCCTCGAACATGAGGTGGCGAACAGGGCGTGCGGGTCCTCAAAAGCTTGACTCGATGAAGCGAGGTTAGTGGCGCCATGAGATGTGCAGACGGAAGACAACCTTTACGGTAAAAATAGGGCACGTGAGGGCTTGTCAGGTGACCCAAATCCAAATCCAAATCCAAATCAAACCCTTTGCGGTGCCATCTTCTCTTCATGCTGTATAACCTGGGGTGAACAAATGTAAAATGACGCGATAGTATTTAACCAATGGCGGACCGTAAAGAGTTATCCTAACTAGGTGATTGGTGGTGAAACTTCCGAAAATCAGGTGATATGACCTCAATTTTACATTTTGTTTCCACCTGTAGGTTGTATTAGCTGTAACGTAAAGGGCACGTGGGAAATTGTCACGTGACCCAAATCAACCCCCATATCAGCCTCACGGCAGCCCCATCTTCCGTCTTTAGAGTAAGGTTAATAAATTACATTGGACGAGACCTGCATTTGCTTTGCAGAGAGCCATTGGGGAGTAGGACTCAAGGGTCCATGCCATATCTCTGTTTGTATCCTTGCAATGAACACAAGCCCGCTCTTGACGTCGGCGTATAGCAACAAATATAGCAACAAATCCCTCCGTATAGCAACAAAAACGAGACGAGCAGGTCCGTACATCATGCTGGGAAGCAGAGCTCCTTCAATCCTTCTCCGATCACGTATTCTTCTCCGCAGGCAGATGCCATGGCATTTGCCGTTTGTCCCCGATCGCCAGTCATATTAGAGATGAATGATTGTAGGGCGTCCATGTTGTCGGTCAACCGGTTGGCGATGTCCTTCATCTTCCTGCTTTCCTCTGTCGTACGGAGCATCTCCGCCGGGTCATTGTCACTGTAGCCTGCTAGTGCCTGGTCCAGAGCCTCCATCTCCTGCGTGAGAGTCCCATGGGCTTCCAGGAGCGCCTTGCGATCCATGCCGTTCTCCCCGAGCATCTCGTCGTCGTCCTCACGCTTGGATGTCGCTTCTGCGAGCTGCCCCTCCATGTCGGCGATGGAGGCCGCGAACTTGCTCTCGTCCGCCTTCAAGCCGCCGATCATGTTCTCTTTGGATTTCTTGGCGTCGGACGTGAAGCACCAATACCAATTTCCACTACCGATCTTCTCGACTCGAATGAGATTCTCGTCCTGGAGAGCTTGGAGGTATTCCTTGACTTGCATCTGGTTGATGGCTGCGACCGATTGGAGTGACTTCTCGAGCTCTTTCAGTGTGTAGACGCCCATCGACTCTCTGAAGTGATCAAGAATTTTGGCCTGCTTCGCGGCCGGTGGTAGATTCTTTGGGGCCTATGCAGCTGTCAGAGAAAAGTCCACGGTACCTGGACAGCTGCTACGGGGCGTTTACCATGGTGCAGAAGATGATCTCTTTGTATTGGCTATTTTCTCTAGTAGATCCGACTCTCAGGTGCTTTTTCTTGCGGGATGGAAGTGAGTGAGTGGACAACGAAGGTCGAAGTCTTGGTGGGTGAGGAGCGAAGAGTGACGGGACGCGAGGAAACCTCGTCAAGATCAAGTTACAGCAACTTCGAAGTTAGAGTAACCATCCGTCAAACTTCACATGAGTCATTGGTGCTACTTTCTACTCGGACACGGGAGAACCATTCTCAATCTTTCTGTTTCTATTCTTCATTTGTACTGCTCTAACAAAAAGTTGAGCACAACAACCTCCTTGGTAGCGCCGGCTGTTCTGGTAAATACTGATAGCACATCGGAAACCTCGAGCAAGTGCACGTCGATCAACGGCTCTCCATCATACCCGTCGCCAATCCAGACGGGCTTCAATGATCTATACTCTTGATCTTTCCTTGCCTGGAGGATACACAAACTATCGTCAAAATTGCCAGGCAGGACAAGATACACATTGCTACGCCTATCTACGCACACCTTTGCCCTCGAGCCGATCTCAGTGGGACCAGATGAATGCTTCACTACCACTTTCGTCCATTCCGCTGCGCGAAATCAGCTTGATCTCCACGGGAAATATGGCAGTGTCAACAAACCTGACGGCTTTCTACGGTAAAGTATCCAATGTTCCACGCCATTGATCTTCTCCCTATTCAGCACCCAGAACCCCCCATCCCAGTCTGCCACTTGGGCCTCTTGGTTCAAGATTCCACTTCCCATTGGGATATCAAAGACTCTCATCTCTTTCGTCTCAGGCATGATCGAGTTTTCTTCAGTGAAAACTCGTCCTGTCTCAATAGTAGCCATGATTTGACCACCTGGAGATTTCCAGGTGTTTCCTTGGTCTTCAGAGTATGCATAATTGAGATCAAAGTTGTTCCCGGGCCCGTTGGGACCAGCTTGCTGTTTATGCGCGTCTGGTGAAGTAGCCTTTGGGAATGACACGAAGTTTCTGTAGCACCAGGAGACATGTAACTTTTCTAGTCGATGGTCGAGACCGTTGATATATGGGCTGTTCGTGGTACCGGTAAGATATTGCCCGAGAAATGTGTATTCGTGCGTTACTGCTGAATATCGATATAACACATCTGACCCCTGCCCTGCTCTTCCTACAGTTAGCTTCACCGACGCGATAAAATATGATTAATCAATCAAATTTTTAGGTTTCATACTCACTGGCCGATTCGGTAGGTGAGGATCAAATCGTCACCAACATTTACAAAACGTGGATAGCTGACTTCCATCGTGAAGTCACTAGGCTCCAAACCCTGCACATGATTCTGTGTCTTTGAGAACTTAGAGACGCTCCACTGGTTACCATCTTGATCATCAAGGTGTGTAGTTCTAAACCGAAGCCTATCGAACATTAACTGACATTATGTTTAGGCTTTAAGGCGCTATACTCATCACAATGGTGATCAAAAGCTAGATGAATCATTCCATCCCCTCTGCAAACACCTATGCTGATAGTGTTGTGGCCATCATCAACAACTTGTTCGTAATCTTCGAAGACTATCGTCTCCCAAATCCCAAAGCTTGGTGATTCTATTTCCAGGTTAACTGCACGCCGAGCTAAGTTCACCAAACAGGTGCTAGTCGGAGCTCTCGACTTCTCTGTGTAGTAAGCGACGTATTGAAAGCCGTTTATCGTTGTTATGGCATTTTGCTGGAAGCTATTGCCGTTGATTCTGTGAGTCCTTCCTGCTGGATCTCTACCTAACACACTTATTTGCGGTGCTTGAAACATTGTCGAAAGGTCTAGGTACGTTTCTCCCTTCCGAATGGCGGATCGACATCACCTAAGTCAGTACATACCACGCTGATTCCTCTATACAGTGTCTCGCTTAAATGATTGAGTTTCGACCCAGCTAATTAAGGATAGTCCATTCAAATCGGCACATATAATTGTTCCGCCTATCCCATTAGGCAGATCGACAAGCGACTAAATTGGCTCGGGGCATCATCTCCCGGTTTGTCACACCACCCCACGTCCGGCTCCAGACATGTAGGCATTCTGGGGGAATTGATAAACCCCAGCTTGGCACACCGTCGAATTATTACAAGCATTTCGGCGCTATGCAAGCTAGAGATCAAGCTTCGTCTACCGTTGCTTCTCCCCGACTTCCCCGTATATTCGACCTGGCACAAACATGTGTGATATATCTGAGCAGCTTTTGACCCCGCATGGAGAGGTAAGGGGGTTCAATTATCCGTATAGTTGAAGCTCAATACTTTCAATTTTCTATCTGTGCCTATCTTTCCTTTCTTCGTCTTCAAACACTTCAAGATGCCATTCAGTAAGAGTAGCAAGGTCGACAGAGCTGCCCTCGCTGGGGCATCTCGCCTCAACAACAAAGTAGGTCCATGGTGGAATGATAGGGGACTACGAACGTTGAACTTCTTGATATTCATTCCTCTCATGAGCGAATATGTACCAGGTTACGATGCCAGTCTTATCAACAATGTCCAACAATTGCCAGAATGGCAAAATGGCAAGCGTTGATGCTTTGTCCGATGCAGAGATGTGCTGATAGAAGGCAGAATTTCACCACCCCAAAGGATCATTACTGGGCTTTCTAAGTGCAAGCTATTGGGTTGGGAATGTCATTGGTGTCTTCTTCATTACACCGCTGTCCGATCGTTTTGGCCGGAGAATGGCTATGTTCTTTGGAAGTGTTGTTGCAATAGCCGGCACTGCTTTGTGCACAGGTGCTATTAATTGTATGTTTGGTTGCGAGTATTTAGAGTCTTATATTAACCCTCTATTTAGCGGGGATGTTTATGGCGGGTCGACTGCTTCTAGGTATTGGCGGAGTTATTGTGGGAGCTATTGGACCAGTAAGTATTGTACAATCGCCAGAATAGCAGTTCTCATAGCTCATTAATGATACGAAAGGTCCTTGTTGCCGAGTTAGCTTACCCGAGTAAGTAGTAGCATAAGGCTTGAGGCTTGAATACTGATGACATCACGTAGGTCAAAGAGCTACTGCGACAGCGTTATCAAATACCCAGTATTCGATGGGTAAGAAAAACCCCCGAAACACTACTCCGAAGCTATAAAACTAATGATCTTTCCTAGGGGCTATTGTGGCTGCATGGATAACTTTCGGTGCGTATTATTTTCTCTTCTCCAGTTGTTACAAAAGCCGACCTAAACTAGCGAGTTTCCGATTACATTCAACTTGGGCATGGCGCATTCCGTCCATCTTTCAAGCTTTACCTTCACTTCTACAAGCCCTGGTATGCATCCCTTTCTATAACTCTGTCAGTCTACAGCTCGCCATCCACTTTCTAGCATGCAGCCTAAGTCACAATCTAAGAAGGCACAAGTCAGGCGAGTCAATCCTGTGATATAAAATCAGGGTCATGATTTTCATGAGAGCAGGAAAGAGTTTCTCTCCTGCTTTCCAAACTACTATCCCCGCAAGTACTGTACGTGCCGGGGGGGGGGGGGGGGGGGGTTAAATAATTTTGTATTAAAAAAACATTTTTCCATTTTATCGGTTTGGAAATAAATAAAAATGTTTACGAAAAGTGTCCCGCTGGTGGGTGTATTATGAAACCCCA
>MU251406.1:0-49789 GCA_019669835.1 Amylocarpus encephaloides | reverse complement strand
CTCCCCCCCCCCCCCCCCCCCCCCCCCCCCCCCCCCCCCCCCCGCCCCCCCCCCCCCCCCCCCGCGCCCCCCCCCCCCCCCCCATAAATAAGTTTGTCTTCAAAACTCAGATGTCCATTTTCTCGCTTAGGACATAACTAAGAAGATTTACTAACCTTGGACCTCGGTAGGGTATCTTCTTCCTCCCAGAAAGTCCCCGATGGCTCGTCAGCAAAGGTCGAGAACAAGCAGCCCTCGACGTCTTAGCACGCTACCACGGCAATGGCGATCGCGAGGATCCCGTTGTCCAATTCGAGTTCCAAGAAATTCTTGGGACAATCGAGCTTGAGATTGCCGCCAAACAGACGACCTGGAAATCGTTCCTCACCGGGCCAGGAAACAAGTGGCGAATCTTCATCATGATCTGGTTTGGAATCTGCAAGCAGTGGAGTGGAAATGGTGTTGTTTCGTACTACCTACATACCGTACGCGATCATCGCTTACAAGGTGTCGACTCGCTAACAAATTATAGATGCTCCTCGACGTCGGCATCAAAACAACCTTCGAGCAAACCCTCATCACAGCCACAAGCCAAATGTTCTCCTTCGCCTGCTCCGTAGGCTTCGCTTTTCTCCCCGGGCGCGTTGGCCGCCGTCCACTCCTCCTCTGGTCGATGTTCCTAATGTGGGTAGTCTTCCTCCTCATCACAGTCCTCACCGGCCACTTCACAAACACCGGCTCAAACCCTGCCTCCTACGCCTCGGTAGCCTTCATCTACCTCTACAGTGGCGTGCACAATCTCGGGTGGACTGGCGCGATGATGCTCTATGTCGTTGAAGTCCTCCCGTATAGTATCCGCGCCAAGGGGATTTCGCTCTTCTGGCTCGTCACCGGGCTTGCGGGCGCGTTTAATACGTATGTTAATCCGATTGGGCTTGATAGGTTTGGGTATAAGTTTTACTACTTTTACGTTGTTTGGATTGCGGTGGAGTTTGCGGTTGTGTGGTGGCAGTGCCCCGAGACGATGGGCACGTCGTTGGAGGATGTGGCGCTTATTGTTGATGGGGATAAGGCTGCGGTTAGTAGTGCGGATCCCGTAGCGAAGGTTTTAGGGAAGAAGGGTCCCGTTGCTAGTATTGCTGAGCACGTTGAGAAGGTCGCTTGACGTGGAGCTTCTATGTTTGGATGCGGCCTAGCTCGTGGGTGCGGATCTTTCCTTCTTTCTTCAGTGCTCTTATCAGGGAAGGGATTGTATGGAGATCTCTGATTTTCTTGAAGTCCTGGCATAGGCATCAATTCGGAGTGAAGGGAAGGGCCGGCAGCAGGATCTAGTGGAGCCGCTTGACCGGCACAACCTTTCATTATATCGAGAAGGTGTTAGACACACCAAATCAGAAGAGTACAAGGAGACACAAGAAAAACCATACCTTCGGCATTGCATTCTGTGGGGTAGAATCCGGGGTATTTGCTGCCATGTGACGGGTTTCCACTCTGGGTAATTAAGAGCCTGATATAGGGGTAAATTAACCGAAAGTCAACCGCTCGGAAACACCATGTATCTCACAACCCGACTTCTACTAACAGAATCACACCAACATATAAAGAGATGTGACACTTCCTTTCTGTCTTGGCACCCTCCCCAAACCATTGCACATACCTCGTCGCAAAATACCGACGCCATGATGCTCCTCACTCCTCTGCTGGCATTGGCATCCGTCGCCAACGCCCACTACGTCTTCCCCTCCCTCATCATCAACGGCGCCCCAACCTCGGAGTGGAAGAATGTCCGCCAATGGACTGGGTACCAATCCAATGGCCCCGTGACCGACGTCTCCTCCCTCAGCATCCGCTGCAACGTCGGCGCCTCCTCCAAATCCGCATCCACCATCGACGTCGCCGCCGGCTCCACCATGGGGTTCACCGCGAAAGCAAGCATCTCGCACCCCGGCCCGTTGTTGGTGTACATGGCGAAGGTGCCCCAGGGGAGCACGGCGGCGAGTTGGGATGGCAGCGGGAAGGTGTGGTTTAAGATCGATCAGGTTGGGCCGCGGTTTGGGTCGAGCCTGACATGGCCGGCAATGGGTTGGTTGCACGAGGCAGTACTGTACGATGAGAGGGGAGAGCTGACTGTGTGTCGTAGGTGCGACGACGGTGTCGTTTAAGATCCCGGCGGCAGTCCCGAGTGGCGAGTATCTCGTGAGGGTGGAGAGCATTGCGTTGCATTCTGCGAGCGGTACGAATGGAGCTCAATTCTATATCAGGTATGCGAGCGCCTCCTCCCCGCTCGAGAGGTGCGATGGCGCTGACGCGGGATTCTAGCTGCGGGCAGATCAATGTCACCGGCGGTGGCAGTGGAAACCCAACAGACCTGGTTGCCTTCCCCGGCGCGTACAAGTCCTCGGATCCAGGACTGAAGATTAACATCTACTATCCAGTTGTGAGTTGCGCGCAATTTGAAAATACCGAGACGGCAGGACTGACTCGAGGTTTGCTTAGCCAACGACATACGCCATGCCTGGTCCGCAAGTATGGACGGGATAGGAGAACCGACTTTGAGAACGCTGTCGGTTGGGGTTCTGCTCAAGAGCTTGTGGTTTCAACAGCCAAAGACGTCGGGACGTTGAAAGGGAAAAAGGAAGAATGTAAACTATGCCACACCAGACGGGGCGAATGCACTCTGCGTTCTCTCGTGTATCATCCAAGCATCTGGTAAAGCCATGCAATTCTCAAGGCTTGCCATGAAGAAGGAAAATGTCCCGTTGTAGCCCCGACAAGTGTGATATCTAGTAATCTTCTGCTTACGATGTTCCCTCGAAACACATGCATTCAAGCAAGAGAACCATGTCATTTCGGCTCGCAACATACCAAAATCGATAGCGATGATACAAGCAATTCCAGATTGTCTTGGGATGTGTATAGGGACGTGAACATATCGTAGAAGGTCTGAGAGGTAGATTAGACATCTGGCCTATCTCGGCCCTAGGGCGTGAACAGTGTACGGCTAGTGATTTACATGAAAGAAGTCACATTACTCTTCTCTGCTTACGAGCTAACAATAATAGAATCTCCACATGAGGTCGCCGTGCAAGGGTTTCATTTGACTTTGGAATGTTGTGGATGAGTGATTAAATTGTATTTTCAAGAGCCACAAAGACGAAGCCTGAATCGATTCTTCCTCAAAAGTGACCCACATCCTGGAAAATGAGATGGACATCCATATCAGGTAGATGTGATTTGTACCAATAGGATGATAGTATGGTGTAGAGATTAGACCGTCTGATCCGTGGCCTGGCTACTTGTACTCAAAGTTCTCGAGCCCTCTTGCAACTTGGCTCTTAAAATCTCTAGTATCCCCATTTCCTCCGGTCCTAACGAGATCCAATCAGGTATCACTACCCTCTCACTATCGATAGTGATGTATGGCATCTTGTGGTTTTCATATTCGTATACGATCGGCCGTTGACTATCACTCCCACCCGCCATCTTCGCCTCATCTACCCTCTCTATGTCACTGGTCTTTGCCGAAGTGAGGTCCATCGGTGTCCACCAGTATATTGGAAACTGGCGTTGGATATTGTTGAATATGCAAGCAGTAGCCACCATGAGCACACTCCCAAGCAATATGAGAGGGATGAGAAACCACCCAAGTATCGTGATCTCAGGTGTTGTGGCGGCAAGGAGAGCTGTTGCACCTGCCGGCGGATGTATGGTTTTGGTGAAGCCCATGAAAGCAGAACTTAGGCCTACTGCTAGTGCGCCTGCGATCCACCGAAGGCTTTCGAAGTTTGAATTAAACTGAAAGAGTTTGGTGATCCCAACACCGATGAATGCTGCAAAAAGTTGACCTAGTATGGCATTTCGTGGTTGGGCCAAAGGTGAATCAATGGTCTGATATTCGAGGATGGCTGCTGCTCCCTAGGTCGACTATTTAGTCTTGAGAGACATAATATGGCATGGGACGCACCGTACCAAACTTGCAATGACTATTGGGCTACCTTTGGACTGCAAAGCCTCCATCTGGAATACTGCCATAATCACTAGTAGTCCTACGAACGCGCCTAGGAATGCCCAGAACCAGACCAGGACGTTACCGATCTGACCGACGGGCTTTTCTCGATGTCCGAGAAGCCATGCGAGCGGCTTTGGAAGGAGATAGAGTCTTGAACGTGGAGTAATCCGATTGATGTATCGATCTACATCAAAATTAAGAGATGGTCGATTCATTGGGTCCTAAAGTGTTAGGGAAACTGAGATACGGGTAGACAAAGTAATAACGGCATTGGCTGAACAAAGGAAAAGTGCAACCCTGACGATTCATATAAAAACCCAAACACTCATCGCGCCAACTATGACAACAAGAAATTGCATCTCCGGAGAGAAGAGTATAGTGACCGTCTCTATTACCGTGCTAGAGCCGCTGCACGTTTTGCTAAGTTAAAGTGGTTGAATCCGGGGTTGAAGCACGATGATCATGGTACCTAACCTATAGCTAGAGACGTAGTTTCCGCCTGTCCTCCGCATATTGTCGAGAATTGCGTCCAACCGACATGCCAATGAGGGAAGAGTTTCGTGGATTCCTCAGGGGCGATTGTGTCACAAATGAAGGGATCTGTGTTATTTGTGGTTGAAATAGGATGACTATGTGTCATGAAAACCTGCGAGTGGTGAGAAGAGACGTCAAGCGACGATGTTCACTTCGCTAAGAAGAAAGCAACCAAAAAAGCGGGGAGTACTAGAGCCCAAACTCGTGATTTAGATCACGGGAGGACCGGTGGTGTATGAGACCTTGGAATTTCAGAAGGTATTAGAATGGTTGGCGGATCCCGTCTTGCCCTCGTTCAAAGGGGTTGGCAATTGACCTTCTCAGACGCGGATGATGTGCTCGGCTGGCTCGGAAAATCGTCAACAGATCTAGCCTCGCCTCGCAATTCACTTGCGGAGCAAGAAGTCAAAAGTCAAGGTAGTCACTGTACAAGTAAGGTTATCGTCGGAGCCAGAGCTATTTAAAAATAAAATAAAAGGGGACTCACGCAAGTTTGAACACAAGAGAGAGTTGGTCTTGAGGCTTGATAGAAACTGACGTATCCCAGAAAGGACAGCTGCTACTCGAGCCTTCTTCCAGATCGAAGCAAAACGAGCCAGCCCGTTGTGCCTTGGGCTGCAAGGGAACTTCCATTGAGGCCAAGGGCAGTCTGCCTCGCGAGTAGTTAAACATGGGACTGCAAGGAATTCGACTCTCCTCCCATGGAATGTCATATCTAGGGGTCAGGAAAACTAGATCTTAGGAATGGAGAGCATGGTTGACCGTGATTAGGAAGATAGACAAACGCCTCTCTTTAGCGTCTCTATGCAGCTCGCAAGCTTATGATGGTCTTACGAAGTAAGATAATACACAAACCCAAGGCGAGTCCTATCCAGGCCCCTTGAAAAGAATTAGGTAATTGATAGAGACGCTCCTGCAGCCTCAGGCCATCAAGGCCACAATATTTTTCCACAGATGGCAACCGGACCTCGAAATCGAGAAACCTCTTATCTCGATGTGAGCACTCTCGAGCAACAGCTCAATCCGAAAGTACCCTAGATGGATCGATGACTCGCATCTCAACTCACTACGAAGTTCTTGGCCTTCCGAGCAGCATCCGAAACGAACCAGTCATTTCGGCGCGACCTCTTCGCAACGCATATCGAAGAGCCCTCCTCCAGAACCACCCAGATAAATCGCCAGTGCAAGCGCATGCGACGCCGACAAGCAGGGATGCACTGTACTCCATCGACCAGATCACGGAAGCATACAACACGCTGTCAAGTCCAAAGCTGCGAGCGACATACGATAATGAATTGAGGCTACAAAGAGATACCACGAGGGTTGGTGGGGTGAAGGGCAAACAAGAATTCCACACAGGCGTCGAGACGGTAGATCTGGAAGACCTAGAGGTCGATGAGGATCAGGGGGTCTGGCACCGAAGCTGCAGATGTGGTGACGAGCGTGGTTTTCTGATGGCAGAATCGGATCTGGAAGAGGCTGCGGACGATGGCGAGCTCAATGTTGGCTGTCGGGGTTGCAGTCTTTGGTTGAAGGTGCTTTTTGGCGTCATCGAGGATGAAAATCACCAGGAGACCGCACAGGAGACCGCAAACGGCGACCAACACGAAAATCTAAACCACCACGAGAGTCCCTGAATTTATATTTGTGTTACTATTGTTCCCGACTTTGTGGAAAGCGTGGCTTGGGTCCTTCGCTCCCCTTGAGCCCCTTAGATTCGCCTGGGGTAGCGAGGCACATATCCGGCGAGAAGTGACGTCTTGTGTCACTCGAGAGGCTCGAAGATAATCCATGGAAGGTACATGACACTTTGTACTGCACATGACCCTTTGGATATGTGCTGTGCACTCGACACTCGATGCGATGGGCACGAGAAGCTGCTGGATTGCATTAGTGATGTCCCATCTTCCTATGACTTCTAATCAGGGCTCGAAAGCTATTAGTCGCCTCAAACTTGTGGTCATATCCTCTTGCAACGTCCAAATACGAATATTCGGGGGACACCGAACACATCGTGGGAGAGCGAGTGTTGGGAGAACCGTAATTGCTTTGTATTTTTATGTATATCGGACAAGCGAAAAGTTCTGGAAGAGTTTGATGGCTGCTGCTCTCGGACCCAGTCTAATACCTCACCGCCTGTCATTTCTGGCTTTCTGCCGGAAATGGCACCTGGGCCAATCGTTACTCGTTCGGCTACTCGAGTAGACCACCCAACTGCTTACTATTGGGTGGTCTAACCGAACGAGTAGTCGAGCTACGAGCAAAGTACTTCCGTACACGGTGGCATACATGTCAGTTCTTGTGTACTGATGCGTGAATTCCTTCTTCCTTCCCTCCTTCCAATGCGCGTCCTTTCATCGCCCGTTATCAGAGCTACCATCTTCTCTTCCGCCTTAATATTACATCCCGTATTATTTTTGGGTTCTTTGTCTCCGGGAAAGAAGGCTTTTAGTAACTCTGGAGCTTCTTGTTCTCCGCGCCGTCATTCCTTCCAGCCATCACTGTACGTCACTGCATTGTCCTCCCACCTTGTTGTTCCCACCTGCGGCAGACTTGACAACAGCGCATGGAGCATTGGCTCTTTCATGGTCTCTATTTAGTGCCACCTACTGATCTAAATCCTTAGTTCTAGAGCTGACTTCCACCAACCTCGAACATCACCTTTTAGACACGCTCCTTCCATAGCCTCCTCGATTCGGCATTGCTCATACAGGCGCCATAATATGTGCAAGTTTCACGGTGAACAGGATGTATCGGGGGCGAGTGCGGATGTTACCAAGGGAAGAGAAATCTTGCCTGGCAATGTCGTCCCAAAGCACTACGATATCACCCTTGAGCCCGACTTCAAGGCGTTGACTTACGAGGGAACAATTGTTTTGGACTTGGATGTGGTTGAAGACTCCACTTCAATCTCCTTGAACACATTGGAGCTGGATATCCACAGCACCAAGATTCTCGCCGGATCTGAGACAATTAGGTTAGCTGACCATCAACAACCCTCTTTTCATTACATGTTTTGGCAAAGCTGATTGCTCCTAGCTCATCCCCCACACTTGCATATGATGAGAGCAAGCAGACTACGAAAGTCACCTTCGAGAAGACGTTATCCAAAGGCACAAAGGCACAAATGGAGATGAAGTTTACTGGGCAACTCAACGACAAAATGGCTGGATTCTACCGCTCGACGTACAAGAATAAGGACGGAAGTGAAGGAACTCTGGCGACGACTCAATTGGAAGCCACAGATGCTCGCAGAGCTTTTCCTTGTTTCGATGAGCCCTCTCTCAAGGCAGAGTTTACAATCACCTTGATTGCAGATAAGGACTTGACCTGCTTGAGTAATATGGATGTCGCCTCGGAATCGGAAGTGCAATCAGAGACCAGTGGCTCCATAAAGAAAGTCGTCAAGTTCAACAGATCTCCTCGCATGTCTACCTACTTGGTCGCCTTCATTATTGGTGAACTCAATTACATCGAGACTGATAAATTCAGACTTCCTGTCCGAGTTTATGCACCGCCAAATCAAGACATTGAGCATGGCCGCTTTTCGCTTGAACTGGCTGCTCAGACTCTAGCGTTTTACGAGAAGACGTTCGACAGCGAATTTCCTCTCCCAAAAATGGACATGGTTGCCATCCCGGATTTTGCTGCTGGTGCAATGGAGAATTGGGGTCTGATCACCTACCGTGTGGTGGATGTGCTGTTTGACGAGAAAACGAGCGGTGCCTCTACAAAGGAGCGAGTGGCAGAGGTTGTCCAGCATGAACTTGCCCATCAATGGTTTGGTAACCTGGTTACCATGGATTTCTGGGACGGCCTATGGCTGAACGAAGGCTTCGCCACCTGGATGTCCTGGTATTCGTGTAACATTTTCTTCCCAGAGTGGAAAGTCTGGCAAAACTATGTGACCGATACGCTCCAGGGCGCTCTATCACTTGACTCGCTTCGCAGCAGTCATCCAATTGAGGTCCCTGTTAAGCGTGCAGATGAAGTCAATCAGATTTTCGACGCTATCTCATACTCTAAGGGATCATGTGTTCTTCGTATGATCTCAAAGCATCTTGGAGAGGAAGTTTTCATGGAGGGTATTCGTCAATACCTCAAGAAACACGCATACGGCAATACCCAAACTGGCGACTTGTGGGCGGCGTTAGGTAAGGTCAGTGGTCAGAACTTGGAGGAGACCATGAACATCTGGACTAGGCACGTCGGATATCCTGTGGTCAGCGTCACTGAAAATGAGAGCGACAACACAGTACACGTCAAGCAGAACCGATTCCTTCGGACTGCAGATGTCAAACCTGAAGAGGACGAGGTGCTATACCCTGTCTTCTTAGGCGTCCGAACGCATGACGGCGTAGATGAGGATCTTGTTCTATCGAAACGCGAAGACTCCTTCAGGGTGAAGGATCTTGATTTCTTCAAGCTCAATGCCGATCACAGTGGAATCTACCGAACGTCGTACACACCAGCACGATTGGAGAAGCTCGGACAGGCCGCTAGAGATGGCCTTCTGAGTGTCGAGGACCGGGCAGGTATGATTGCAGATGCAGGAGCTCTTGCGGCGTCGGGATACCAGAAGACATCAGGCGTTTTGAACCTGCTGAAGGGATTCGACAGCGAGAAGGAGTTTGTCGTTTGGAATGAAATTGTCTCGCGATTAGGCGCTATCCAAGGTGCTTGGATGTTCGAAGACAAGAAGGTCAGAGATGGCATAGAGTCCTTCCAAAGAGACCTTGTGAGTGAAAAGGCCCACGAGGCCGGTTGGGAATTCAAGGAGAGTGATGATCACATCGAACAGCAGTTCAAGGCTATGTTGTTCGGTAGCGCTGGGATGTCTGGTGATGCAGTAGTCAAGAAGGCGGCTAAGGAGATGTTTACAAAATTCGCGGCCGGCGATAAGTCAGCCATTCATCCAAACATCAGAGGTAGCGTGTTCGGCATGGCTCTGAAGTATGGTGGTAAGGACGAAGTAAGTCAATTTGAATTCAACCTCTATAAAAAAATCTAACTTGCCATAGTACGAGGTCATCCTGAACACATACCGCGAGTCTAGGAACGCCGATGAGCGCAACACCGCGCTCCGCTGCCTAGGCCGCGCGAAGGACCCTGGATTAATCCAACGCACCATTGCTCTTCCGTTCAGTGGAGAGGTCAAAGAGCAAGATGTCTACCTGCCAATTAGCGCGCTTCGAACACACCCAGAGGGCATTGAGGCTTTGTATAATTGGATGACCGAGAACTTTGACATTCTGGAGAAAAAGTTCCCAGCAGGCCTATCCATGCTTGGCTCAATTGTGGGAATCTGTACCTCAAGCTTCACCAGCAAGGCTGCTCTTGATCGGATTCACAAGTTTTTCGAAAGTCGAAGCACTAAGGGCTTTGACCAGAGTCTTGCGCAGGCTTCTGATAATATTAGAGCAAAGGATGCTTGGCTTGGCCGTGACAGGCAGGATGTCAAGGACTGGGTTGAGGCGTACCAGGTCAAGAATATCAAAAGCGAGCTTTAGATGTACACCATGATTTTGATAGTGTATTTTGGCTATTAAAAGTTACTTAAGAAAAAATCACCTCATCAATCTAGAAGTCATACCCATTTTTCATCTTTTCTTCCTCATTTCCCCAATAGCGGCAAAGTGATAATGCTCCCCTAGAATTTGAGTGAACGGGTCCACAGTTTGTCGGACGCAACCTCCCTAGTCTTCCCACAACCCTTCAAGAACGACGACGCAGCGATATATATTGATGAGATATTGGATTCATGCCAGAACACCCCTCCACACCCACGAACCCCTTCTTCTCCACCCCAAGTTCTCAAACCCCCCTCTCTCCCCGGGTCTCCCTAACGAGACGCGATAGATATATAGGAAAGGGCGGAAGGGAGGGGGCAAGCCAGCGTAGGTGCCACCGAGGGACCCACCCCTGGTGGCTGAGAATGAGGCTCGTCGGGGAAGAGACGGACGGGATGGGGGAAGGGAGGGAAATGGTGGCGTGGCGAGATGGATGGATGGATGGATGAGGTAGAGAGGGATGGCGAGGTCTGGCAGAAATCTCTGGTGGCTTTCGGGAGATGAGAGTGCTAGTTTCGTCTTTCAACTTTCCACGTGGTTCTTCTGGTATCTATTCAATCATCAAGAGTTACGATACGATTGATCCGGAAGTTGGATAGAGAGATAGAGGTGCCGTTGTGAATGTACACAGAAAGTTTGGGTACGGGTCACATTCAATGTGGAGGTCAATGGAGGGTTCGACCACTTTCAGATTTCGTGGTCGTGAAGTATATATAAAATTTCGTGCTGGCAAAGAAATTCTCTAGAGGCTTTAAACACACTAGGAAGTCCACTGCTCGTGGGTGGTGCCTTTGTTTTTCTGTCCAGATACTCACCATTTCGCTCTTCTACCCGAACGATCCTCGCAGGAGGGCTTAGAAATTCAACCCACCATTCATGCAGATCCAATGAGATGCCGGGACGCCTCCTCAGCACAAATTTGCTGGTAAAACATCAGACCGCATAAATCGAAGAAGCGCGAGAACACATGCGACCACCCATGCTTGACCCCTTTCGTTTTCGATTTCTCGGGTCTCTATACTCTAATTTTTTGACCGTCTATGGAAACTTCTAGAGTCTTCTAAGCCTTCATCTTCAATGGCTTGATGCCGAGGCCGTTTCGGTTGCGGAAGAAGTAAACACCCTTGCCCTCTCCGGTGGCACCCTCGGATGGCTCAACCCATTGGCACCAACGAGCACTAGTCCACAAGCACTTCAAGAACCCGAGAGCTCCACCCTCAACGTTTGCGCGGTAGTGACGACCCATGATAGGCTTGATGGCCTCCGTAGCCTCATCGGCGTGATAGAAAGGAATGGTGCTAACGTAGTGGTGGAGAACGTGGGTTTCGATGATGCCGTGAAGAAGAGTGCGACCAACAAATCCGAATTCGCGGTCGATGGTCGCAGCGGCGCCACGAACATAGTTCCAACTTGCGCCGGAGTAATGTGGGAGAGTAGGGTCAGTGTGCTGAAGGTAGGTAATGGCTACGAGCCAGTGGTTGACCCAGAGGTATGGGATAAAGTACCAGACGAACATGTTAGTGAATCCGAAGGTCTGGCAAAGTTGGTACAGAACAGTGGCAGTGATAGCTATGCCGAGGTCGCTCAACAAGATAAGCTTGCCATCTTTGGCTTCGTACAAGGGACTGGAAGGATTGAAGTGGTTGACGCCGCCAAAATATCCATTGGCCTTTCCTTTGCCGCGACCCTCATGCTGCTTCTCGTGGTTGTTGTGCCCAGTGACATTGGCGAAAAGGTACATTGGCCAGCCCAAAAGCTGTTGGCCGAATGAGTGGATAAGGGTGGCAATTGGAGTTTCCTCGGTCAACTCGTCGATCTCATGGATGAGTTTTCCCATGCGAGTAGCGTACTGCTCGCGAGTCTTAGGGACGAAAACCATATCCCTCTCCATGTTCCCGGTTGCCTTGTGGTGCTTGCCGTGGGAGATCTTCCATGAGAAATAGGGTACGAGGAGTGCCGAGTGCAGAACCCATCCAGTCGTGTCATTCAGGATTTTTGAAGTCGAGAACGATTGATGGCCGCACTCATGCGCAAGAACCCAGATACCTGTGGCGAACAAGCCTTGCACGACCGTGTAGACAGCCCAAAGTGCAGCGCGGACTGGGGTTGAGGGGATATATTCAGGTGTGACAAATTGGCGGAAGATAGCGAAAGTGGTGCCTAGGCAGACAAGGTCACGGGCGACGTAGCTCAAGCCTGTGACCCCAGATCGCTCGTAACAGTGCTTTGGAATAGCATTTCGAATATCGTTGACGGTATAATTTGGAAGTTCAAACTCGTTGCCGAGGGTGTCAATCAGCTGGCCATAACCTTGCTCCTTGACATCTTCTAGAGACGACATCGAGGAGAGAGATGTAGACGAGGGCGATTGGCGTGGGGTATCGCTTGGAGAGCCACGAGCAGTTGAGGGCGCCGAGTCATTTGCAGTTGAGGGGATGGTGCGTTTCAGGACCGCATTCGCAGGGCGTGCTGTTGATGCCATCTTGAATGCGTTGATTCGAAAATTCGGGACGGATGTGCAAGCAGATGTTGATCAATTGACGATGGTGGTGCGCGCAGTGCGTGCCAAACGGTTCAAAAGGAGCGGGTTCTGTTGGGCGTGGTGTTTTGTTGAGGCACAACGGGGAGGTCAACTGGTATAGGTCGAGAAGGCCTCGACGTGCGAGCTAGACGGACGGTATTAGCAATTGTTGTTGTCAGGATGGGAGTGGAAATACAATCAAGCTCCCGAGCGGTGCACACGCCTCCAAGGATCGCACACAAAGTGAGAAACGGTCACAGATGGTTGTGGGTGTGGTGGTAAGAGGGAATAGGAAAGCGGAAAGAGAGATCGGGGAGCGGTCCTGGACTTTTATCACGGAGTACTCGAGTGTACTGTGTACTGTTGCGGAGGCAAACTGCGGCTATGACTGGACAAGGGACAGGGACAGGGATGTACAGGGATGGAATGCTTGGCGGCTTGGTGGGATAAATGCCTCGCCTAGCCATGATGTCCTGTCAGTACAAGTACAACAAATATCCCAAGTACAACGAAAAGCTCGCTTGCAGGGGTTTGTTTCGGCAGAAAGATTCTTTTTCACGCACTTTCGTCCCTTTCAGGCGCTAAGTTCTGCCGTACTCCGCCCTTCCCTTCCCCTCCTTAATATTAAACCAGTTACATATTTATTATAGAAAAGTTCACGCGCTCAACGAACATACACTTTCGTGACGTCTCGTCCCTTCCAGGTTCCTAGCTCCACTCGAGTACTCCGTACGTCAAAAGCCTGTTCACGTGGACCCACCCCAACCTACCTGACACAGACAGAATATGATAGCAAGTTGGCACGTGCAGCCAGTTTTGGGAGTTTGGTGTTACAGTACTCCGTATCGTATTCGTGGTTCTGGCGAGACTTGACTTTCACCAGCTTTGAATTCGGCCGTCAACACCTCTTTTCCTGTGGCGATTGGCCGCCTCCATATCAGCTCTGGCCGATCAGCTCTGGCGGATGAGCTCAGACACTCGTCGTGGTGCTTCTCAGCTGCCACAAGCAAGCCCGTCATCGACATTCAACCTGCCAGACTCCAAATGCCAGCCAGTGCCAGCCACGCGTCGAAGCGACGATATTTCCCGCCTTCTCTCTCCGCAGTCCGCCTTCTCGTGACGGGTCTTGACCGTGGGTCGGCCGTCTCACCGCCCAAAATCATCTCCCTTGCAGACGCGGCTGTCGTCCTATTTCTTGCTTCCTTCTCATGAGGGATCTAAGCAAATCACCTTCCCCTCAGCTCACAAATCTCTCCACACCCCACCATGTCCGTCCGAGCAATATTGCTTGCGTGACGGTTGCATCCCAGCATTTTTGCCAACCTCTTCCAGACTTGGAGTTGCACCTTCACATGCAAAGCAACCGCAGAAATCGGGGAACGAACGTCGCCTTCCAATGAGATGCGGCCAAATTCAGGAACCAAATCTTGAAGCCACACGTCGGGATCTCTCGGAGCCTGAGGCTCAGCGTCAGCGCAGGATAAAAACCGTGTCGAACATCCTTTGCATCTTTGCACCTCGATAGTACAGTACTGTCTGTACGTCTGGAGTCTGGACAAGAGATCTTGACAGGGATCTCGACAGGGATCTCGACCTCTGACGTTGCATTGACCAATAGCAGTCGCTGGAAAGCGACCCTGCGAGCATCAACGATTCAGCAGGGGACCCCCCCACGCTCGCTTTTTTTGTTGGGAGTGCCACCGAGCTTTCGTTGAGAACATGGGGATTTACGGGCGCCTGATACTCAAGGCTGCTACTTCGTAGTGGCACATCACACGGCTAAGGCTACGTGTACGACAGTACGAGGTACAAGTACCCCGCGGGTATGGCACTTCAACATTTGATTTCGCCGAGGTTGTTTTGACATCTGATCTGGTTGTGCGGCACTTTGGAGGGACCGTATTGTACATGCTACATGAAAACGTCACATGACACCTTGTGACCTTGGCCAGTGGAATTCACAAGTCAACTAGAAAGATTCTTAACTATTTTAGGGTCTACTTTCGAACCGGGTTTCTCTTCTATTATCAACGATAAGTGACCTTCTTGGAATTGCAGTCTTCTGAGAAAACTCCCCTACATTTAGGAGGAATTGTATAAGATATCATGTGATGTATATACGCCCAAGTACTTCGTACGTTACGTTGTAATTACGATTGAGTCTCGTACACATGTAAATACACACGGGACATTTTACCATCCCTAACTTTGGCACGAGACTCGAGAGCCTCCTTTTACAAGCGAGCATTCTAAGCATGTGCAAAGGAACGGCCGTCTCGCTTGCTTACAGTAGGCACGTGGTTAGTCATAAAGTACTCCACAGCTCAAGAGTTATCTGCTCATGCTACGCTCAAATGCATGTAGTACATATCTTCAACCACCACGGCCCATGATTCTGGAGATAGTGGAAGAACTCATTTGAGCGGGCACATGACGATAGCTTGAGGGTTTCCAGCAACACCCTACTGAAGAAAGAGATTCGATACCAAGGATCACATCGCCGTGCTGAAGACTGCAAGCAAGGAAGGTTTACCACATTCCTGACGGCAGACTGATGAATCTCACTTCTCCCATCGGCACCAACCAGGATAGTGGAGATGGTGTACATTAGCAACTTTTGTTTGTGCTTCTAACGCCTCGCCATATGCATTTACATTTAATACAATGTGGACACGAACACGTAGTCTCTTGATCAAGGCTCGGATGAACGCTCTAGGCATATCTAAGACTTCGGCCACTTCTTCCATCCACGGCCATGTCCACGCTGAAGCAAGAGTCAGTCGAAAGTCAACAAGGTTAGAGAGAAACCTGAACATACCTCTTTCCATGTCTGGATCATCTGCGGCATCTCCAGCATCGCCTTTCTTCGCTTCTCCAACCTGTGGAGTGGCACCGAGATTAGCATTTAGTCTCCTTTCGAAGGCACATACCCTGGTGGTATAACATGCGGCCATGGAAATCCGAGGGGTTGCCCAAACATACCTTCCCTTCATCGTCCGCTCCGACTCTTTTCCTTTCACGCGTTGCCCAATACCAGTTCCCTTCACTCTCAGCCCATTCTCAACTCGTTTCCGTAACCTCTCATGGCTATTCTTGACCGTGGGCGGTAGCAACTCCTCCACCCCGTATTTCCTAGCAAGCTTGCAAAGATCTGCCTGTCTCCTTAACGAGTACTTCGGATCATGCCAATTCCCTGAGAGAGGATGTTTCTGAGGTCGGAAAGGATTCGGGAACCCAAGAGTCTCAGTGTCCGAGACCTGGCCTTCAATTTTTGGAACAACGGGATTCTGAGGCGATGGGTGAGCGGCGGCCCATCCAGGGTACTTGATCGCGATGCCAGTAGATTCTGTAGCGGAGGGTGTGAGGATGGACTGTGGTGGGTAGCGCGCGAAGAACCTGGTTAATCGAGGTGGCAGAGATTGTGCCAAATTGACGTACTGTGTGGGTTTTATGCCAGACATTTTGGATTGAGTTGCTGGTTCTCCAGGAACGGGATAGTTGCTAGGTGCTTGTATCTGCTTGGATGGAGGTCGGAATTTCGAGGTGGTGCTTACTAATACGTACGGAGAGTACCTGCTCACAACCTCGTCCCAAAAGTTCAGCCTTGCAGAGCGCTCCCAAACACATCATCAAAAACATCACTCGACTTCCTAACTACAGACTTCCTTGCAGATTGCAACTCACCGGCTTGCGCCTTTAACTGAGATTCTGCGACTCGTACGATACCGAGGAGCGTCCGAAAAGAATGAGCGATGCAAATGGCGATTCTACAATTCCTCCACCACCTGTGGAGATGAATGGAAGACTACCATCCCCCCCTCCTCCCCCTCCAGACGCATCAGCACCACCTCCACCTCCTACGAGCTCTGCACCCCCTCCTACGAGCTTTGCACCCCCTCCTCCGAGCGATTTACCCCCACCCCCACCATCAGAATCACTACCGCCTCCTCCGGAAGAGCCCATAAAGAAGAAGAAATCAGGATGGGGAGCTCCACGCGACCGAGGACCTCTAAGCATCGAGGACATCCTCAAAAAGAAGAAGGAAGCCGATGAAGCTGCTGCAAAGGTATGTTTCACTTCGTCCTGTGATATTCAGTGCTCATGTTCACAAGGCGCATATAGTATTTGACGGAAAATCTACTAACTTCTTAAACCCTTAGCCTAAATTCTTGTCAAAGGCTGCCAGAGAAAAGTTGGCTATAGAAAAGAGAGCCAAAGAAGTTGGGGAACAAAGGGGCAAACAGGAAGCTGCGAAAGCCAAAGTTCTGAGTATTGGAAATGGCTATGTCCCGCAGCAAAGTGTGCAAAATGGCGATCGATCTCGACAACGAGGTGGGAAGCCAAATTTATCTTACTCGGTTCCGACGGGTCCACGAGCTATGCGTCAAGGCGATGCGCCAACCGGTCCAGGTGAACGACGGAATGGGCAATCCAAACAGGGAGGGGACATGGGACCACCAACGAAACCCATGCCAAGTACGGGGAAGGCTTCTTTAGCTGGAGAGAAACGTCCCGCAAATGGAGAGGATACACAGGCTGCTCTGACACGAACACGATATATGGGCGCGGACACCAATCAGTCCACCTTTTCGGCGAAGAAGAAGCGACGACGAACCACTGAGAAGAAGTTTAACTTTGAGTGGAGTACAGAGGAAGACACGAGTCCTGATTACAATCCCATATATTCAGCTCGTGCTGAGGCAAA
The DNA here is from genome assembly GCA_019669835.1 of Amylocarpus encephaloides. Taxonomy (NCBI): domain Eukaryota; kingdom Fungi; phylum Ascomycota; class Leotiomycetes; order Helotiales; genus Amylocarpus; species Amylocarpus encephaloides. The sequence goes on along the minus strand of MU251406.1, from coordinate 32,471 downwards.
CTTCTATGGCCGAGGTCGATTAGGCGGATTTGCCGAAGACACAAGTGAAAATGGTGCGTTGAAATACGCCAAAGCACTTGCGGAACGTGATTCCGTGGCGGGGAGTGCTCGTGCCAAAGAGATTATGGAAATGGAAAGGCGGAGGAAGGAGGATCAGACGGGAAGGAATTCTCTCGACAAGCATTGGAGCGAAAAGAAGCTGGAACATATGCGAGAAAGAGATTGGCGTATTTTCAAGGAAGATTTCAATATCAGTACCAAGGGAGGTGCCATTCCAAACCCAATGAGAAGTTGGAAAGAATCGGGACTTCCGACGCGCTTATTAGACGTTGTTGCTCAAGTCGGCTACGATGAACCCTCGGCCGTTCAAAGAGCTGCCATACCTATCGCTCTGCAGGCAAGAGATCTCATTGGTGTCGCCGTTACTGGTTCTGGTAAAACCGCCGCATTCTTACTTCCACTGCTTGTCTACATATCCGAACTTCCTCCTATCAACGAAATCACCAGGCACGATGGACCATACGCCATTATTCTTGCGCCCACTCGTGAATTGGCACAACAAATTGAGGTTGAAGCGCGAAAGTTTGCTACGCCTTTAGGATTCACCTGTGTCAGTATCGTCGGTGGTCACTTGATCGAAGAGCAAATCCATAACCTACGCAATGGTGCCGAAATTGTAATAGCAACTCCCGGTCGTCTGGTAGATTGTATCGAACGTCGGGTGCTGGTTCTAGGTCAATGTTGTTACATCATCATGGATGAAGCTGATCGAATGATTGATCTTGGTTTCGAAGAGTCCGTCAACAAGATTCTCGATGCTTTGCCTGTTGGTAACGAAAAGCCTGATACCGATGATGCTGAGGATGCTCAGGCCATGAGTAGGCATCTAGGAGGCAAAGATAGGTATAGACAGACGATGATGTACACCGCCACTATGCCCAGTGCGGTTGAAAAGATTGCCAAGAAGTACCTGAGAAGGCCGGCAATCGTCACCATTGGTAATATTGGCGAGGCTGTCGAGACAGTCGAGCAGCGAGCAGAATTTGTTTCGGGAGAAGACAAGAGGAAGAAGCGTCTCAACGAAATTCTTGCTTCTGGGGAGTTTGCCCCCCCTATCATCGTCTTCGTCAACATCAAGCGCAACTGCGATGCCGTGGCTCGAGACATCAAGCATATGGGCTTCTCGTCTGTTACTTTGCACGGTAGCAAAACACAAGAGCAGCGTGAAGCCGCTCTCGCCTCCGTGCGCACCGGAACCACCAACGTTCTCGTCGCAACCGATCTCGCTGGTAGGGGTATCGACGTCCCCGACGTCAGTCTCGTCGTCAACTTCAACATGGCCACCAACATCGAGAGTTACACCCATCGTATTGGTCGTACGGGTCGTGCGGGCAAGAGTGGCGTCGCCATCACGTTCTTAGGCAACGAGGATTCGGATGTCATGTATGATCTCAAGCAGATGTTTACGAAGAGCTCGATTTCGAAATTGCCCGAGGAGTTGAGGAAACATGAAGCCGCTCAGCAGAAACCTACGAGGGGTGGGGGGCAGAAGAAGATTGAGGATAGTTCTGGGTTTGGGGGCAAGGGGGGTGGGTGGTGACGGGTTGTTTTTGTGTTGGGAAGTAATAAAACACCAAGTAGGTCTACGGGCCGTGGAGATATTTCAATTCCATCCTACCGTTGTTTCACGCTTATCGCACCGCTTTTTTGGTATAACTGTTCTCATCATGCTGTGCGTTGGTCGGCCTGTGAAATTCGCTAAGCAAAATCCCCCCCCGGAAAGCCATCCATGCCTTTCAGCCCATGTCTTTTTGCTGATAGAAGAACTGCCATGGAGATGAAGACGAGGAGTGGCGCGTTCCGCTCGGAGCGATGATGGGGGAGGTCTGCGCGGCTAATAAGTACAATATAGCACAGCAACGCCGGATGTGAACTTGGGATGGAATCCCACCCACAACCCCCCACGTGAGGATCCATTTAAGCGAGCACCCCTATTTATTTAACAAAAAGTGGTGTTCCTTTTACGGCGAACACGACATGTTCGTCGAGTGATCATAGACCCGTCCACAGACTCTCTCCGGCCAAATCCAATGTGGCGCCGGTGTGAGTTGCCAGAGTTCGGCGAAATTAAACTTCCTTCATTTGGCGTCCTTCTCTTTAAGATTTTAAGCGCAGCTCACGGGAACCCCTTGATATAGGCGCCGGTGCTCAGCGTGGCCTTCTCATTTCAGAGTCTGTCGGCGGCGCTCTGGCCACACGAAGAGAAACTTGCGCCCAATGCCTTCCTTTCCATCCAGCTACGATGGCAAGGATCTTTATCTCCATCTCGGGCCTAGGTACTTTACCTACCTACTAGCCCACTCTCCCTCTACCGACTCAAATCAGCTCTCTCGGAAGACCAGTTATCCATAGCAACAAGTACAGACAACTCACACACCCTGAAAAGATAGATCTAACCATGTCTCGAAACTCGGCTTCCCCCAGGAACCCTAAAAGATTCCCTCGATCGAGGAACTCAGGCTCAATTCTCCATCCCCGCCCCCTGAAAGTCCTCTAGCAAGAGCTCTCGCGAAGAGTATTCTTCAGATGAAGATACTTCGTCATCATACGAGGAGAGACGAGGAAGGAGGAATAATAGGAAGGCCGGGAGTGAGTTGCCTAGGGTGCTGAAGGAGTATCATTGACCACTTGTGGCAACGAATCGAGCTTCCACACAAATGCCAGCCCAGCGGGTAGAAGACCCAGACTTCCTTTAGGTATAGCTCTGATCATATGCTCGTTGTTCAGAGGGCGATTCTAACATGTCGCACATGACAAAGCCCTGTGACCGTTCCGCTAGGAGGAGGTACATACTCGCTAACCTAATCTCAAGCGAGACCCCTTGCGCTCCTAGCCTCATGCTACTCTCTACAGGGTGTATTGATTGTAAAAACGAGGTTAGCGCCACAGCAGATCCACCAATAGCCTGACTGTAAAATCAGCTGTTCTAACCCAAATAATCAGCTGTTCATGCTGCTTTAAATATAATCTATTTCACTGTTCTATATTCTTATTTACTATGGCAGAATCAACTATTTACATTCCTACTCCGAAAACACCTACGCATAATACCTCTAGGGATAGTAGGCTACGTATTCAGACTTTGTATTTTGATGCTGGCTGGACAGTTGACGATATCCTCCTTTCAAATTCACAATTGACGCAACGACAGATATATTATGCTATCAACCACAGACTTACTCCTCAGCACTCGACTGGCAGGCATGTCCTTCTTGATACCCCTCATCGCAAGCACCTTATCAACTGGGTTACACAGTCCTCTTTCAATCGCGATATTCCATGGGCAGAGCTCCCGAAGTGGCTAGAATGGGAGTGTGGAAGTACGGCAATCAGGAAGGCGTTTCAAAAGGAGGGATATACAAGAGCTGTAAGAAGGAGGAAGGCACCACTTTCCGAAAAGAATAGGCTTTTGCGGCTGGCATGGGCACAAGAGCATATAAAGTGGACGTAAGAGTAGTGGGATGAGATCCTCTGGAGTGACGAGAGCTGGGTTCAGCCAGGCTATCACAGACGGCAGTGGTGTACAAGGCTGATCGGACCTTCAGAGCTCAATCACCCTGATTGTATATCTCACAAATGGCAAAGGAAGATAGGATGGATGTTTTGGGGTTCTATGTCAGGGAAGTATGGCAAAGGAGCAAGTGTATTTTGGGAGAAGGAATGGAAGACAATTACAGCAGAGTCGTATTGCGAGCATACTTACCCAGTTATATAAAACTACCTTTATAACTCTACGAACCCACACCCAGGATTGGCTTTTCAGTAAGTTAGAGGATCAGGACACAATGCAGCGTATACATTGGCATATATGGCAGAAAGAGGGGTTGTACCAATCTTCCACTGTCCATTCTCTCCAGATTTGAATCTAATTAAGGCACTTTAGGACAGGATGAAGGATATTTTAGGGAAACTTCACCCTGAAGTCCACAGGAGATCTAAAGAGCTAAAGGCAGCTGTTTTAGAAGCATGGGAGGCTATTACAGATGCAGAAGTAAGGGAGTTAGTAAGTATAATGTATCAGCGTTGTTTAGATGTAAGAGATACTCATGGAATGTATACAAATTAGTAGAACAATCTAAAAAGCCTCAATTTTAGATACTATTCAGATGGAATAAATTTTAAAGCAGCGTGTTGTGGCGAATTTACATTCTTTAACCCCTGTAGAGAGTATTACAACGGAAATCTCTGGGTTGTATGCATCAACGCAGACTATAGGCCAGTCACTGGCTGTGAGCAACTCACCAGCCGAAAGGGCTATGCCGACACCGAAGAGTAAGAGGTTTTCTGGATTCCAGGAGAATCAGCTGACACATCATCTTAGGCCACCGGACAAACGCTCGATTCACCGATTCAGATGCCACTCCGAGTGTGTCTGCAACGCCAGACCGGCGAACAGGATCCACCAATAGCGAAAGCTCGCGAACCCAGTCAGACAGACAAACAGAGGTTGATAAAAGTTCGCGAGCTCAAGGAGTGGCTGTAGCAGACTACCGGCGGACAGAAAGTTCGCAAGCCCAACTGCTGGAGACTCTACTAGACAAGCGTCTAGACCTTGATGAGATTCCACTCACCCAACGCCCAACCCCATTAGATTCGTCCGGAACATTCTCACCCGACCCCCTGTCAACTTCCTACCGTCGTCCAGCAATGAAGCAAGCCGAAGAATTCTGCACCACGAGGAAATATAACTCATCGTTCGACACCAACGACCCGGACGACGACAAAGCAATGAAAATGCGGAAACTGCTTAGCCGGACTAAACATCACATCCGGGGTCTCAATCGGGAGGTCGGGAGGCGAACGATGGGTGGTGGGTAGGTTGATCTGATGTTACGCGTTGCCGTGCTTCTGTTCTTATGGAGTTAAGGACGGAGAACTCGTCGAAGAATTGGGTTGATATGAGGACCGTCAATGAAAGGTGCTAATTATACATACCTGCTCTTTTGCTCGTGAATGTCAGAATGAGGTATATTTCACTTCACAGGGTTATCAAAGAGCACAACGGCCCCGACTCTTCTCCCGTCCATATCCCAGATTCTGTACACCGGGATTCGACCAGCAACACTATCTCCCAGAGTTTTCGACATGTCTGAATCCAGATAGGTAATTTGTGCGTCTCCTTCATCAATACTGAGAGTCTCAAATGCCTGATCCATAGCTGCTCGCGGCTGATCTCCGTCGATTTGATGAAAGATAGCCACAACCGTCTCCAATCTATCAGAAAACGACGTCTGATATATCGTCCACCCCTCCCCGCGAATGGTAGGTAGCACCTTAATAGGACCTCCAGCAATCCCCTTATGAGCATGCCACTCTACACCGGCACTCCTTGGTAATCCTTCAACCTCAAGCGCAAAGAAAGGAGGTGTTGTACAGCCATCCTCCACCTCCACAGCATCCCAATCTGGTAATGACTTCACCTCCTCAGAAGATCCAAAATTCTGTGTCCCATAGTAGTGCTTCTCCTCCCAGAGATCACGACTCTCGTCGTCATTTCCATCGGGGTCCGAAGGAGGTTGGTGCAGAAGAGACCAGCAGCTTGACGCAGCTATAGCGTATTCGTGGTTGCGAGAAGAGGTAGAGATAGGGAGGTAAGCAACAGCGGATGTGAACCAGCTTACGACCATGTCGATGGCTATTCGGTGGAGATGTTGGAGAGAGAGTGTTGCTTGAAGGCTGAAGTCTGCTGTTGGATCTTTTGACGGGCGAGGGAGGATCATGCTGTGGGGGATTAGTGGGATTTGCCCAGCGATCGAGACGACTCGTTGGGAAATTTCGAGATTGTGAGACTTTGAAGGTATAGATATGGCTTGGGAGTATGGACCGATGTTCGCGGGTGCCCAGTAGGATCTTGATTGCACGTGTAGTGCTTTTCGTTGATCGAGTGCTGATATTGAGACTAGGATGTGAATCGTGAGGCTCGTACCGAGTGGAAGAAGAGACCCCACGGATACTGTTACTCGAGATGGTGGATTAGGGTGTTTGAAGAGAGTGCCGTAGATCTTGTTGATGGTCGCAAAGTCTGCCATAGAGCGAATGAGAATAGTTGTACAGGTAATGTTCGTGGACTTGAGATTGTGTGACTTTAGGAGAGATGTGATCTGAGAGACAACATCTTGACTCTGCTCTAACACCGAGGATGAGAGGCTCCCTCGAGATGTGGACACTGTCCATTGAAGAGTCTCTCTGCTTGTGCCGAGAATTGGTTTGGCGGGTTTCGACTCCCTCGGCTTTGAAGGGCTCGAATCATCAATTCTTTCTGACAGACCGCTTGGCGTATTAAGGATCTTGCTAAAGCTAGATTCGAGCAGATCAGGAATTCGACACTGTGAATTCCTCACGTTCCCCTCCTTCATCACCACTCTCGCCTTCGTAATCCTCAACCACGCAGCACCTCCTCCCTCCCTCACAACAACTCTATCCAACACCTCAATCCTCCCCTTAAACAAGTTCTCCGGTCCATCCACAACCAACGTCTCAAACTCCCCCCCCTCCCCAAGCACCGCCCCATCTCCACCACTCCCAAACCTCCTCATCACCTTCTCAATCCTCCCTCTCGCCCTCCCCTCACTCACATTGCTCCAGAGGAAACTCTCATCAAGTCCACCACTCGCAACCTTGATGATCCTCGCCTCCAGCCCGACACCCTCCATGTCCTCTAGCAAACTCACCTGCGATGCTGGCGGGAGAACGGGATATTTCCACAAGAACCCTAAGGGCGTGAGACCTAGTCGCAGGGCGACGGACTCAACTCGAGTCCGCTGGTACGTGGAGAGAATTGCTCCTGTACTCAGTGCATTCGCAGTTGGGTGGTCCGCCATGATACGTCGGAGGAGGGGGACTAGACTTTCAGTCTCATCAACCCCATCATCACCCCCAGACCCAACATGGTTGTAAGAAGTGCCAGAGTGTACGGGTCCCCCAACAATGACTTGTCGATACAACGGGATCCCCAGCGCCTCCTCATAGAGCGGGATAATCGTATGGCCCACCGTCTGATACATGAAACTATTCAGATCATACTCCTCCTCACTCGGGTTCTCGCCTGCCTGAACAACACCAGCTCCGTCGTCGCCACTGGCCAACTTCCCTGTGGCCGGACACAAATTCCCCAAGGCCACAACATCATGTCCATGCGCCAGACAGTGCAGCAGGGAGTAAAAACTATCTTTGCCTCCCGAAATAAGCGCGATCACGTTGAGCCTCTCGGTCATGATGTCGGTCATGCCGCAATGAATTATCCTAGGCCTCGTGGCTAGGGATTGTCGGATTGCTGGTTGTTTTTTCACGCAAGCTTCTTTCGAGATGGAAGGATCATGATAAGGGATATGTGATACGGTTTTTGGGGTTGCGGCTGGGCTTTCGTGGGGAGGTGTTTTTCTCCGCTTGAGGAATCGAATTCTAGGTTCCACGAGATCAGAGGTGAGTGAGGAGAGTGAGGAGAGTGACAGTGTAGGTATGGATGCCTCAGGCTCAAGAACTTCCCGAGGTTCCTGCCCTGGACCCAACAACAATGTAGAAATGAAGGGCTCAGGCATTCATTTATGTCCAAAGCTCTGTTTCCAATCCTCAGTGAAGATATACCGCTATAACTTAATATCCCGTATGTACTAGGAAAGGTCACGTTCGAAATGAGGTAGGAAAAATCTGTCAAAATCACCATTAAAAAATAAAGGACTGAAGCAGTTTCAATTTTCCGATGAAATTCTATACATGTTGCTTTGCTATCTGGTGTACATCTCGTGGCCCGCACAAACTTGAAGGACAGGCGACGAAAGGAGCTAATAAAGTTCAGAGTAACAGACGCTCTACAACGGTCGACCAGCTTCCGTTGCAGTAGTATTACAACAATCCATAAGAAAAAAACAAAAAGTGTAACCCCCTTCCATCAAAATACACGCCCCCATGTTGACCCCCCAGATTCCGTCATGACGCTAAATCGGTACAGAAAAGTGTGAAAAGGAAAACTTGATACAGTGAAGCGAAGAAAGCAGCAGAGACAAAAGACTTTTGATTGGGCCCGCATCCATCGTGATAACATCAGCTTGGTCGCGAGACCGTTGACCTCAGATCCCCGTCGGCCCTGGAAGAAGCCAGAACCGAGATGAGAAGACTCTTTGTAAATTCGCAAGAATCGTGTTGGCGACGTGACATGTTGTCAGGCGAAGCCCACACGGAGCGAGAGCGCCACTTATTCAGAGCGCTTGCGCTTCTTGCGAGATTGGCTGTCGGTACCAGAAGAACCATCCGAGTCACTTCCGGAAGCCTGCTGGGCAACGTCGAACAAGACCCCACCTAATCGTTGGATCTGTTCGCTGTCACTGGTAGACTCCAAGTGATCGCTTGGGACTTCGCCATCTTCGAGGACGCCCATCACGATCGCACCACTTCCGTGAGTGCGAGCGTGTTGAGAAAGGTTGTCGCTTCGGGAGAACTTCTTGCCGCACTCGTGACACTCGAATGGCTTGTCTTCGGTGTGAAGAGAACGGTAATGGCGCTTGAGGTGTTCCTGGCGTCTGAAGCGGCGGTTGCAAATCTCACAGACGAAGGTCTTGGATGGGTCATCGGTGAGTGATTGCTTGCGGCCTCGGCGGTTGACGGGATGGCCGTGAGGAGTGTTCCCAGCATCGGAGCCCATGACACTGCCGGTTGCGTGGTGATCAGATGAATCGGATTGGCTGTGGGCGGTGGAGTGCTGACGTCCGTGGCCGTCGTTTGAGCCCTGATGGACGGATGCTCCAGAGGCGGTATTCATTGGGACAGTGTACTTGCGGGATCGGACGAGGTTGTCGAAGTCAGTTGAGTCGTCTTCGTCGAGGCAGCGAGCCTTCTTGGACTTCTTGGACTTCTTCTTCTCCTTCTCCTCAGCTTCGGAGCCGGATGCAGGTGGGCTGGGGAGACGAGCGACGGCAAATTGCTCGCAGTCGTCGAACTCCTCAAAGTCCTCGAAGTCGCCCTCGGCAATGAAGGGCTCGCTGTGCAGGGAGAGGAGATCGGAGCTAGAGGAGGTGCGCTGTCTCTTCGCTCCCAAGAACTGTACCTTGTCGGTGTTGGGGAAGTTGACTAATCCGTTGACAAAATCTTCTTCCGAGTCGAGGTCAGAGAATTGATCGAAGGTGGGAAGGCCGTGGTGGGTGAAATGGAATTTGTTGTTGTGGATCTGGGCAGCTTTATCAAAAGATTCCCCCCCGAGCATGAAGCGGTGCTCCTCGTCGTCTCCCGCACAAAGGGTTGGCAGAGCTGGGAATTCAGCCGCGGTCCGGGTCAGGGTTGAAGCTGTAGATGGGGCAGATGCACCCGATGCAACAGTAAGATTGCGAGGGTCGCAGAAGTCGAGGTCCTGTTCTGAAATGACCGATCGTGGGTAGGGGCTGGGGGAGGGAGAAAGTGAAGGGCAAGATGTCGCAGACAGGAGTTCGTTAGCGCGGCTGCTAAGCGAATTCGGGTGGATGAACACTGCAATCACGCGACGAGTCAGTTGGAGGTCCCTTTTGCCCACTTCACTTTTGATATCATAACACCAGAACTATACATTTTCTTCGACTCGTATCCGACGTTGCAGGTATATGAAAGGACGGACGGACAACGGGAGGGATGGGTCGACTTACCAGGAGTCATTGGCGGTGATCCGCATCGGGCCCAATCGCCCGCAAGATTCTCCGACTGCACCTCGCCCTGACAGCCCTCCTTCACGCCCTCGAATCCCTCTAGCCCGAGGAAGATGGTGTTCATGGGGGTCTGCAGACTGTCACAGCTCCCTGGGCTCGAGATGACGCTGCCGGGTGCCGACAATGGGGGGGTGGATGGGTAATAGTACAAGTCGGCCTCATTGATCTCTGGCTCCATTCTCATCCTGGGCGTGTGTTCCTGGATCAGGATGGTGGGCTTCTGGTACATCGGACGAGGGGAGGCCATTGGCGTCATGTTTCCCGCAAACCCGGAATTGAACATCGGCGGCTGTGAACTGGACGAATTCGGTCTCGAATAGATTGGTGTTGAGGGCATGGGGTGAACGTGTGGGTGGTACACTGGCACCTGGACATTATTTGGGTGCTGGGAGAAGTGACCGTGTTGACGATTGTCTGGCTTTGGATCCGGGTTGTAATAAAAGAAGGGAGATTGTCCCATTCCCGGTGCTTGTGCGTATGAGGAGTCCATGGCGAAATAGATTTGGTTTGTTCGGCTGCGTGGAACTGCAAAATGTCAGTCTCACATCCCCTGGATCTTCGACCACGCTCGAAAAGCGTCGGCCGTTCTCTTCCCTCCACCGTTGATAGGGAGCACACATACTTCGACAGTCGGACCAGGTGGTTTTGAGGGGATGGATTAGTCTCGTATATACGGTCTGGGAACAGAAGGTGGATTGCTTTGTGCACGATATTGGGTTCGTCGTTGGGAGTAAGAAAGGGACGTGGTAGGGAGTGACTGGACAACAGCTTGGGGCCTTCCAAGACTGTCTAATAGGTATATAGTTGAGGCTGATTATACATTCGCTCGTGAGGAAGACGTTGACGTCGATGGACAGTGGTTGGATCGGCTCGATATTATCGACGGGCGATTCGCGTGACAGGAGGTCAAATAGAGATGAGCAGGAGCAGCAATAGGATGATTCCAAAGGAAGGTCAGGAAGAAAATGGCGAGGCTCGAGGATAAAGCACAAGTTCGAAGTTGATCCAAAGAGTGTCGATATACAAAAAAGAACCCGGTATGGGTTGGTATAAGAAGAAGAATGGTGGGCGTAATGGGGGAGGATAAACCTGAACGAAGGAACAAAACGAGAGTAGTGATGGGGTGGGGGACGCAGGAAATAAAGCAAGTGGGATCCACGAGCGATAGAAGACAAGATAGGCACAGGCACACTCTCCGTCTCTCAGGCCAGCAGCAGCCAAGTTGCAACAGCCAACAGCCAACAGTCAGTCAACAGCCCAAGCACTGGCAAGCAGGAGGGCATTATTAGCAAGGGGGGCCAAACGACGTGTGGATGGCAATGGATGGCAATGGATGGCAATGGGCTGGAAGGACAAGGGGGGGAGACATGGATCTTTCTGTCTGCGTGGAGCCATGGGCCGGTCGGTCAGAGCCATGTCAGACCCATGTCGCTGGACACTCGGCTGGAAGTCTGGGTGGTGGCTCGCATGGGTGAGGACTTTCTTCGCTTTCTTCTGCGGTCGTACTGTAGCAGCATGATGGGATGGGTTCTAAATCAAGCCATATGGACTCGGGAGATTTGGATGCTGATTAGCGAGAGCGCGTGTGCCGCCATCGAAGGCAGTGGGCTCGAAGTGGGTGCGCTCACTGTGCTGGGTGGGCAAGTGGGCGGGTTGGCCGGGATGGTCACGGGCGGGGCAGCCGTTAGTAGCGAGACAGGGTGTGGACGCAATAAGAACTCACTGCTACGTGCGACTGCTTCGTGGGTTTGTCCTTTGCTTCCCCGTACTCGAGTACGGCGGCGGTGGACGTGGTAATTTTGGTTGGACCGGCCGGCTAGGATCGACGTGACCAACAGCGAGTAAGGTTACGAGGACGGGAGTCCTTCGTACAACCGCGAGCGGCGAGCGGCGAGCGGCGCTCCTCCGGAAGTGGGTTATGCAAGGGCTTGGCCGCTCGACCACTCAAGTTATGCACCACGCTCTATTACGAGTCTCACGCAGTTTATGCAAGGGCCTGGCCGCTCAACCACTCAAGTTATGCACCACGCTCTATTACGAAGTCTCACGCAGTGCAGCTTGCACGCGCGCCCTTCCTTGGAAGTTGGCCCTTCCCACGCAGCGCAAAGACAAAGCGGCGGCCTCGACTCCGAAGTGTTGGCCGTGCTTCATTGAAGGCTGCACAATTGCTTCGCCAAGAGTTGGCTGTGACCGTGCAACTAATTATGTACGTGCATAATGCCGGAGGAGCGATCATTGGTCGATGCGTGACTGCTCCGTATTCCTACTCCTCCGTACCACCGTCTCTTTCATCCAGTGCAAGCTCGTCAAGTCAACTCATGGATCATCGAGGCGGTCCACGCGCATGGCGCCCGTGTACTTCGTACGCAGAAGCATGAGGCAAGAGGCAAGAGGCAAGAGGCAAAAAGCAAGACTCGAGAGTCAACGACGTTTGTTCTTGCTCTCGTCACATCGCCTACCACTATTCGTACCAAGTCCGGAGTAGCATCGGCTTGGAGCGAGACGCGACACATATCAATGACCACTCACATCTCCCACCACTCAGTCAACTTCAGCCAACAATGCGGGTTGGACCAATCCCTTCTACACGCCTGCAATGGTTCTCGGCCTGTGATCCACTGCCAGCGACGGATACTATCACCAGGCGGATACTGTGGGGGCGTGAAACACTGAAACATGAAACGATCAGAAAAAAGACTCGCACGATGAACAGATACAGCACGGAGTACAGTACCGTACATATGCGTGGGAGGAAGGCAAGACAAGTGTCTGCCGCGGAAAATGATGCACGACCTCATCCGTCACACTTTGAACCAGGTACAGATTTCCCTGGAATCCTGGATAGATAGGATAGATAGGAGTCAAAGGACGGACAGGATAGACAAATGTCATCTCAAGGCACGGATTCCCAAAAGGCTGGCTGCAGGAACAGAATCGGCACATCGTTTTGAACCGGAGGCCTGACGATCGATAGGAGGGAGGGCCGAGAGAAACTGGACAATTCTTCCCAAGCCACCAGAGTGGGCTTCGCACGCCACTCGATCATTATCTTGATTATGTGGATTATTTGGATTATTTGGATCATTTGGATCATTTGGATCATTATGGGACCCCATGAAACAGACGACCTGTCGCAAAGGTACACAACGTAGTCGGTACGTAGACGTTTGGATCAGACGCCGTCGTCCACCTCACCTGGTCCACCTTGCAAGCTGGTAGCGAACGCCAATCAACCTTCCGTGGATCAACGAAGGTGATGAATGATTACTACGAACGAAGTCGATCCAGACAAGAAGCCAGAATTGGAGCGTTTAAAATAAAGCAGAGGCTAAAACGGTTGGACCCCCTGACGGATGGGTAAAGATGGGGAAGGTTACTTATCGATTGCAGCGGTGCAGTGATGCAGTGATACAGAGTCCAGAGTCCAGACTTGTACTGTACGGAGCGGAGAGAGAACCTCAAGAGAACAGCGATACGAGTGATACCCAACCCGAGTCCCGATATCTCGTCCCGCAGCTGGTCTGATAGGACGAGTCGGCTACAGGACGTAGGATTCGCGAGGGATGGGACCTCTTCAAGGCAGCTGGAATCCTTCAAGCAATTCGGTTGCGTATAGGAGGCCACCTGCGTCGAAGTCAGCAGTCGAGGAAGCACAGTCATAAGCAATAAGCAATGAGCGATGAGCGATGAGCGATGAGCGATGAGCGATGAGCAATCAAGTTTATTTCGTCGACGGGAGGAGGAGAGGAGAGAGGACGGGAGGCGAGATGAGACGAGACGAGACTCACGACTCACGAGAGGGACGAGCCTCGAGTGGACGAAAAGCACGAAAAGCACGAAAAGAACTGGCGCGTCGACCAATGCTGTCAACCTGTCAAGTCCAACTGTTCAGCCTGCCAAACCAGAGTCAGCCGTGAGTCCGTGACGCCGTCACTCATGGGTAATTAAGTCAATTGACTCGTAATTGGCCCACAACCACAGTGTTTTATTTTTGCCCGTGCCACACCACCACGCACTCGGACCAAAAAAGCTGGTTGGTGATACTCTCCCCGCTCGGCTTATATGTTACTAACACGGTGATGTTGAACAAGTTGAGAATGATTTCACGAGTGACGAATCTCCCCAGCCAGCCAGACCAGCCCGAAAGAGAAAGAGTGGTCTGGCATCCTGCATAAGGAGATGCATTCTTCATTGGCTCTCATGCAAGATGTGCACAACTAAGGGCTGCAAGGGAAGACCTAAACATAGGTCGGTGCTTTTTGCGAAGTTTGCTGGCGGATGGTCCTGCTGCTTTAAAGGAGGGAGGCTGCGAGTCTGCGAGACTGTAAGTGCCTGTCATGATGCCTGATCTTCGAGGCACGAGAGTTGTGCGCTCGAGGCCATCTGGTCCCAAGGTTCCACCCCATCATTTGCAACTCGCGTTGCTGTTTCCACCACACTTGCCCCTCGTGGATTGGTTTTGGTTTTATGAAGGCCCGAAGATGAGTGCTTCGTTCATTGCTTCGGTGGACTTCCAGAAGGAGTTTGTTCGAACCCCTCCAGTCTCTAGCTCTAGTCTCTCCAGTCTCTCTGTCCGACCTCCAACCTCCGACCTCCAACCTCTAACCTAACCTCCAACCTCATCAGCCGGATAGGATTCCGTCGGTCCCTGCAAGCCTCGACTCCTCGAGGCGTGACAATGTTCAACCGATTCCCCACCACGCATCTGATGGCAAGCCGCAAGCCACCCTTCCTCGAGGAGTTCCACCGTTCCGTACGGACGAACTTCTTGCTCGCGAATTATACGGCGAGGCACGGCAAGGCTGGCATCAGATCTGGTTCGAAGAAGAGCCTTTTAATATTTCCAAATCACCCTGCTGGCCTTCGCAGTGCGCACGTCAAAAGAGCCGGTTGATGGTGGCGTGGCTGGGGAAAAGGCACATGCGGTCTGACCTTGACCGTGAACCCTTTGGTCCATGATACCGGTTATACTCGTCTAATCGGGAATGGTTCGAGTCGTCCTCTGCCTTTTCGCATGGCGAGAGTCTACTGCAGTCTGCAGGAACAATATGCAGGTACGAAAACTCGGAGTGGACGATCCTGCATTGGGACTGCATACGCCAAATGCACAGTTCGACCTGCCAAACACATATGTTTCAACCTCCAACTTTCAAGACGCAAAGAAGTCATCCCACGCAGCGATATCGAGTGATGCTCCATAAAACCGTACAAATACGTTCGGTGGCCGTTTGGTGTTGGATGACCGATCGATAGCACGCCACCCACCACGGTGACACAACCTCGAGACGACCTGCTACGAGCCTGCCTATTGAGTATCGGCTGAACAATCGCTTCGTCCCGCAGATGTCGTATTGATAGCCATGTAGCATGGGTCCAAAATGTCAGGGCCGAAATTCCATGATCCATTATCGACACAAGTCTACGGAGGACGAGTTGTAGGCCTAGTGGAGTGCCTATCTCAACCTAGTCAGCGTCGTCCCGCGGTGTCCATCATTGGTGGCGAAGAGTAGCGTACCCCATCCGCGGAGAGCGGATTGGGGTTCCAAGTGGTGCTTGTGGGGGTTCGTCCGGAGTTTTCCTTGGAGACTAGGGTGGAGCCGGGACTTTGATAATTCGACACACCAATTTGAACCTCGAATTCCACCACCGTGGACAGAGATGAGTTGATGAACGGTGCAGGACTGCAGCAAGGCTGAATATGCACCTGTCTTTCCACATGTTTGAAACCCCCCTCGAGATCTCGAAAGCTGGTGAAGAGTTGTGGCCTAGATTGTGATCAAAGCGACATCAAGCGGAGCGTCTTGATCAATACTCTAGACGGGAAGAAGCTAGAAAGGTCCAGTGAGGCAATACTCGGAACACAATGATCGTTACTCGGAAAGTTACGACGTACTCGCCAACTACGCATCAACCCCACGCCATCTCGATACAGAGGTCTCACTAAATTTCGTGGCTCTGTTTCGTTTCGAGTGGTTGTTGATGAGCTACGTGTATCGTCAACCTTTATGGACAATATTTGGCAGATACACTTGAACGGTCCAACGAAATGTTCGCATCTTGACTTTCGTTTCAACCCCAGATATTCCTGCTTTGGGAATGTGGCGTCGCAGGTTGACAGGAACATCCACATGGGAGTCTGGGACCTGCATGAAAAGAAGAGTTGTCAACTACGAGATCATTTCCCACCGAGGTTTTCCTTCGGCTTGTCTGAAGAAGCTGGTACAAATCCTAGCCATTTGCCACCCAACGATCTGCGCTTCTCGGAGGTTTCGTCTGGTGGTCCCACGAGTGTAAAGTGCAGCATATCAATTGCAGTTGTTGGATTGATAGACCGGATTCTCTCCTCATTGAAATCCAGGGCTCAAGCCTCTGGCTCTTGACACATCCGAACCCGTTTATCTGTCGATCGAACCCTCGGCAGTGGACACTTTTCTCAAGACCACTTGGCATTTGCAGTTGACCTGGTCGGTCCCCTGGGTCAGGATTCAGAAGAATTGCTCCGGCTTGTCAAGCGGTCCCCCCGTCCGATCAGTCGGTGGTATATCCCTGCCAAAAATAGTTTAGCAGGCAAATTGACGAGACTTCCTCCAGGGGCGGGCATCTTGCTAAATTGGGTGATAACCTTGGGCGCCCCCCCCTGGTGTTGAACCTTCGAGAAGGTTTCGAACCTTTCCTCTTTCAAGGGCCAGCATTTGACCGCCAGCGCGGCAGGATCCGCTGCCTCTGATAACGATTGGGGATAGGAGACCTGTTTTCGATCATGTCAATCTCAACCCATTGCATGAATGAGCTGTTTGTCATAAGGCGAAGTTCATGCGCCAGCTGCATTCATCATGCTCTCTGCTTTCCATTCTGGTCTCCATCTTGACGATATATATCACTTCCAGTATGAAAGTGAGTGTGGAGATGAAATCTGGAGCAGTATTCTAGACGCCCTGCCTACTTTCTATTTCAAGCGAGCACGCACTTCCCCAATGAATTATGCACTGTACTTCGCATGTCTTCACCTTTAAATTGAAATTCCATTTTGATGGACGCTACAATCATGGATGTTACTGCGTACAGGAGAGCGATCTCCCAGCAAGTTCTCCACTAGGAAGTTCACGAGCCTCAGCAAGAAGTCCAGTCCTAATAGACGGGTATTTCAACTTGAGGCTTAGAAGAAGCAGAGCGTGGCCCAAGGACTTGCAAGCTGAGCATGCTCGGATATCGACCCATGCTCGCTGAAGTCCACGAGTTATGCCTTGGACTCCATATTGGACAGGTCCGAAGCGGTGGAGATCAGACGTGAGATCGAGACGAACATTGAATGGGTCTATCGATAATCATCGGACGAGTCGGTCTTGGTTGTCCAACCGTGTCGTTGAATTTGCTTAGTATCGTCGGTTGATATTGTGCCAGTCCATTCTCGTTGAGCATATAACACCCCGCATAGCAGTAATGATGCCTTCTCCAATCCGCATTGCGATATCAAGCCTTCCCATTTCTAATACTTGCTAGTTCGAATTTTGTGGACGTCATCCTTATGCTCTAACACTCAAAATGGTCTCTTGGGAGCCCTCGACTCTCGAGCCCTATGACGCAAGACCTTTTCAGGAATCAGGTGTAATTGAGCGACAAGACATCTTGGCAAGTTTAACGATATAGTACGAAATTGTGCTTTTGTCTTATTCGTGGCGTGGTAACCATAAATACGAGGTTTTGGTCAATTAGACTTGTGCCAATTAGACTTTGTGCCAAATAGACTATGGTGATCAATTCAAATGTCATCTAACCAATCATTCTAATAAAGCTTTACGCTTCTTCCTATACCTCAGGTGATCTAGTTCTTCTACCACTTTTTTAGGATGGGTGGGCCCTGACTCTAGTAATATAGCTACTCGTGAAATCCAGGTAAGGCTTGTGGCTATCCTCTATATATGGGTGTAAAACCACGGTCAAGAGAGCAACGAGGCGAAACTAAAAGTGGATCAGGGGTGGTGAAACGTCTGATCTCCGGCCACCGTGGACCGTCTAAGTTGGACGGTTTAAAACTGTTAATGCGATACTTAAGAATTCAAATACGAATATCATAGTGTCATTCGTCAATCGATCATGACCATAAACCTGCTCGTCACCTTGATGTAATCTGCCATGACCTCGTCAGTACATCTCCACCCTTCCTCAAACTCCAACCTTCACCACGACGGATAACCTCGAGACCCACGGCACCGGGCCGCGCCCAGATTCCATGTTCAATCCATCCTGGCCTGTCCAAAATCATACTCCATTTCCCCACGTGCTTGGACGCCAACCAACCTCGCGTGCGGAGAAGCCGACCAGGGGAATTCCCGTGAAGAAAAGACACCAACCAGTCGAGATTTCGGACTCCAGTCCACCGGCTGGGGGGGGGGGGGGCGGGGTGGTCGTCCATTGGACGGGAGAGGTCCAGGAAATTTTTGCAAGACATGTCCCCTCTGTCCGAGTCCTGAGTCCTGAGTCCTGAGTCCTGAGTCCTGCTCCTGAGTCGTTCTCCTCGTCCTGTTGGTCTGGCATCTGGACGGTGGAAGGCCAGCGGCGGGCGGGAGGCAAATGGCGGTGAGGATATACCGTACTGTACTGTACTGTACGTCGGCCAGCTTCACCGTACGGTTATACACTGTAGTGTACTTCGTACGGTACTTACTTATGCTTCTGACGCCATGCTTCGGCCGCCGTCTCCTGAGTCTGACTCCTGACTCCGGACTCCCCTCCCTCGGGGCAGAGGCGTACAGTACAGTACGGACGGACACGCTGCACAAAATCACACCACGAACATTGTGCGCCGCTCGCGCATCCTGGGTGGGACGGCATGTATAATAGCACTGTATAACGCAGGAGAGTCACCTCGTTATCAGCTCCATGCCGCCGCCGTGGACGGAGGGAGAGCGTCGATCTTGCGGGGGGGAAGGGGGGGCGGTTGCGAGGGGCTAGGCTAGGACGAGAATGTTGCTTTTTTCTCCATCTGCGTTCACATCTCACAACGTGTTTGCTTGGGAGATGGCGTTGGATTTGGTGAGGGGGGCAATCTCTTTGGGTTTCGGATGCGATGCGTTTGGGCATGTTGAGTCTCGAGGGTAGAGAGTGGACGCGTTGCCGATCTTGGTCCCTTCCTTTGGAAACTAGACTTGCTCCTGTAAGGCTAATTCAGACCGCTTGTGCTGGAGCCGGCTGTTGTTGCGGAGGAGGAGTCCTGGTCCTGGGCATGACCGAGGCTGTGGGTGTTCTCGATGTTGAACTGCTGCTCTTGAGAGGGGTGGGAGTTGGTCCTCTCGCGGATTGGCAAGTTGCCTTTCGTTCAAGGGGGTGTCTTTGTACGGACGTGCTAGATAGATCGCCGGGGAGAGGCCAGGCGGGCGGTTGTTCCTGGAGATGGCATCGCTTTCGTAGAGTTAACTTCGGTTCCTGGAGTAGAGATAGCTTTGATTCTGTAACCTATTTCTAAACATGCTAGTTGATTCTTGTTTGGCTCGCTAGGCTTTCTGTCTTTCTTGATACTGCGATCCCCATCCGGGCTGTGCTCCTGGAAGAAGAGAGCCGTTTCTTCAGGTCAGGAGTCTACTTCTGTGCCCATGGGGTTCCGTTGCAGGCACGTTCCTTTCCATGGTCTTCTTTCCAGAATAGACTTGAAGTCCATGCCTGCCTGCTCTCAACCTACAAACGCGGTTTGGGAGAATGCATTTTGGACGGATGTGTTTTGGCCACTGTGCTGAATACGGCTGGAAGTCGTGATGTCAGACCCCGATCACACTACAGAACGTGGACGTATCGCAAGGGGATCTATGTGTTTATCAAGGGGCATGTCAAATCCGGGTTGCAGCATAGAGCATCGTCTCTTGGTTTTATTGTGCTGTCCAAGTCCTCTACTACGTGTATATAACACATCAGGCAACCCCTTGCCCCTAGCTGGAGCATCCCCCCTTTCCTTAGGAGGGGGGACCTTGGCTCTAGGATAAAAACATAACCTCATCAACGGTATACTTCGAAGAGCCCCCTAGACTCTCATTTGAGCTAGTACTTAAGGAGGCGATTCCTGCCTTTTCTTACATCCCCGTAGCAACTGTGACCCGGCCCGTAACGTGTACTATTCTATAGGAAAACTTTGAACCCCCCTTTACAAGGCCCTTACGCGACCTAGTAGGAAGAGGCACAGCGACCTAGGTTATCCCTCCGGAATCTCTTCACCCTCCTACCCTCCCCGTGTCTTTGTCCTCCCTTCGTCCCTCTTCGAACAGTCTCGGATAGCCGACTCGTTTGTCTCGGCAAAGGCAAGTACCTACTAGAGTAGTCGTAAATAAACGAAGGTAGGTTGTCTATATTCTAGCCAGCCTGTCCTAGCTTTTCATCTATAAACGCCATGGGGGCGTCGTAAACTCTTCGTGAAATGCCCCCTTTCGTCGGGAAATGGCGGCCGTGAACATAGGAGAAGAGTAGTTTCGTGCCATCCTCAGGGACGTGTATGAAAAAGGCAGTCGAATAGAAGTCGAGTCGGAAAGCGAGGCCAGAGAGCCGTGTAACTATCCCAAGACCCCCCCCCCCCCCCCCCTCCCGAGGGCATGCTGGAATCGTGTCGAGGGTTCGGTCCCAGAAGCCTCCCCAGCCCGAAAATGAGTCGTCTACCGCTAGAGGCTTCGTGCTTGTCGTCCGTAGCTGTAGCTAATACCGCTCTTCTGATCCTTGGCGCGGGAACTCGACTCCATTGCAAAACATCGGCTCTGACGACTCTGCACTAGGAGTCAAAGACTACAGAGGAACAGAGAGCACGGATTCGTAGAGGAAACCACGTACTGCACCGGTGCTGGGCATCGCCCTCCTAGCATAGAGCACTGTCAAGGCGTGGAAGGAGGTCCCGACCTAACCTATAGGTATCCTCTGGATGAAACCTGGTGGACTTTTCTTCTTTGAGAAATTGGCCATCTAATATACACCCAACTCTCGTCACCTCGATCCGAGAACCGAGGCGTGCGAGGCTTTCGAATGGCAATTATCCATACCACCTGTCGTATCCAGACAAATTTTGCTAAAGCTCGATCCATCGTCAAGTTACTCCCTGGACTAGGTGGACTGAATTCGGTTCCTATTTCCATAAATTAGATTCGATCCAGCGCATTGCTCATCCCATTCCGCCCGCTCACCCGTCGTGCTCGTCGGGGGTTGTCGCAACGAGGAAACTCGGGCTTTAGACGCCTTCTCACTCCGTGGCCATGTACTACTGTACATACAGCTCCATCTAGAGGTTGGAACCTCGACGAACCTCGTTCGCATCATCTCCGATCAAGTAAACCGATTCATCACGCGGCCCTCGCCTCGACACCCACCGTCGTGCCTGCGGGGTGCTGCTAGATGTTTTCTCGCTGTTTCCGCCATGCCTTGCACTTGTACTTATTCCACCACCAGAGCAAGCCAGCACGGAGAGAGACTGAAGCCTCACGACGCCTCCTTCACCCGGGGCTGCTGACGCCACGACGATCGGAGCACCGCGGCATCCAAGACGCGGCAGCCAGGACCCCGAGTCGCCGGCGCCTCCAGGAACGTATGTCCATCCCTGGGTCCTCCAAGGCGTGCAAGACGGAAGCCGCGTCGCTGAAAAAGGGGCCTCGCTAATATAAGCGAGCGTTCACTGCCGCCCCCTCCACGAATCTCGGCGGGCCAGATGGCCCGGGAACTTGCTGTCTCGCAGTTCATCGAATGTGCACGCCACCGGGCCTGCGTGGAGAAAGTCAATCCGCGCGGGGAGGTGCTGAGGTGAAGTTGTCGCGTTGGCGTTGGCTCCCTCCCGCTGGTCAAAACCCCCCTGCCGTGCTTCTGGCCTGCATAATCCAACTTACGACTCTTTTCTGCCACTAGCAGCGCAAAAGTGCCGATGGCGCAGTGGTAGGGTTCTTCAGAGTACGTCACTCCATGGAAATGAGCTCCCTCCTGCTGTCTCCTAGTAGTAGAGCAAGCGGCGGTTTCTGGTTTCCCTCGTGGAGGGGATTTCTTTTGGCAATTTTATCGAGGGGCGGGAGGGAGGGAGGGGGGTGATGCTCTTGAACTTTCTCTTGGTGCTTGAATGAACTCGGGATCGGTGAGCGGCCGGCACTTGCGAGTTGGAATGTAGAAAGGCTCATGGCCGCTTGGGATGTAGATTTACGCGATGGAGTTTTCTGGAGGTGGATCAAGGAAGGAAATAAGGCGTGAGTGGTAGATCTGAGAGGTACTTATATCAACCAGAAGATACCATCCTGATACCAATGGCGCTACCAATGGTGCTACCAATAATGTTACTAATACCAGACTGATGGCTACGCCCCTCGACATACCGTTCGGAAAGAAGGGCGCGCGAGGCGAGGTACCAAGAAGCATCAAATGAACGTCATTCTGTATTGCGGAGAGGCTAATGGTATCCCCGGAGAGCACCGACCCCCCTTGGGATCAGCACGTTCCTGAAGAGCATCTACAACTGGGACAAATGGCGTACGCATCAGGACGAGGGACCTAATTCTATGCTTTGGACCCTATCCATATTAAGTATCCTTATGATTGTACGGAGTAAACCATTTTATTATCTCGGTCGAGGTCTAACTTCGTCTATGGCTACTGGGGTAACATGTTATCGCTTTGTCAAAACCCCGTGAACGAGGAGACGGAAAAGGATTGTCAACGTGCCAGTTTTCTCCTACCAACAGCACAATCGGAGGCGGCCCCATGCCCAAGCTTCCCTAAGTCCCGCCGAGAAAGCCTCAGATGAACGGCAGTATGTCCAAAGCTAGAAACGACGCTTGCAACGTGCTACGGCTATCCATCAGAGGCAATATCAGTCTTAGGACGCATGAGTAGCAAGTCTGTAGACGCCAACGAGTTCGGACCAGATCTGCGAGGGTTCGATGTTTCGAGTGCCAGTGCTACAACAGGGAAGAGGATCGAGGTCTGAGTCAGTGATGAAAGACTTTGACAACCTGATCAGAAACAGTGCGCTATTCTCCGAGGCTCTCTGAAGTGATGGTTAGCTCTTCATGCGGGAGAAACTTAGTAACCCGTACCTATCCTTGGTGCAAATGCCGAAAGGGGAGCCCTGATGATTGACCAGTGGGATCAGCTATTGGATCTTCTCGTTACACTTCGGACACATGACATCCTCGAGCGAGACTTTCTCTTTGCCATCTCCCACGCCTTGTCGGATATCAGTAATTTCGATCATCAGTGGCTCCTCCTCTCTGATATTTCCGACAAGCGCTTTAGCCCAAGGCTTCGTCGCGCATCTTAAACCCGTAGTGACACCTGTGCTGGCCTTGCTGCCTCGCTTGTGACAAGCAATCTTCTCTTGATATATCCTGGCCAAAGTTGGCTCCACCAAACAGTGTTGATGGAAGAGGGATCCGCAGTTTTTATTGTCGCACTTAATCATGAAGTTGTCTGGATTCCGAGGGTTGTTGCAAACACACATCTCCCGAAGCCGCTATTAGAAACATTAGTTAACTACATTCGGCAAGGAATATTAACTCACCGAGAGCTTGCAGGTGCGGTGATCGAAGGTTTGGCGCCAGTATATTAGATCCGATTTTGTTGGCGGTTCAGCATCAGTTTCTTCGTCCCAGTGATACACCTCTGCATGGTCATCGATGCTCGTGGCATTGACTACATCCAATGCGTTGGATGCTATAACCTCATGATAGCCATGCCAAGGACGCCTTCCTCTTCGCGGGTTTTTTTCGCCAGGATATCTTGTGCTGGCCGGAAGCTCTTCAGGCCAGTATAGCCACTCAATCTGTAGACAGAGGTTAGGGACAATGTCTTCATGTGGGTTCCCTCATGAATGATATACCAGAGCGTACACACGGCAGGCGTCTAGTGCACGCACTTCTAATATCCGACCAAGATACGACTGGTTCCCATTTTCAGGTATCCTTGCATGATCATCAGCTCTCGCAAAGAAGCATTCTCCCCGACAGAATTTCACGCCATTTGCTATATTGCTTTTAGCCCATGCAATTTATATCAACTAGGTTGGTGCATACCTACTCAAGAAACTTTTATATGGTTTCATAGCCGACCACACCTCATTCGGCAGGACAACATAATCTTGATCGAATTCGCCTAGGACGCCCCAGACATGCTTTTCCACAACGCCTACCACCTTTTGCACAGGCAGATGGCCTGATTTGATTGACTCTTTAGGATTCTTCGGATCGGGATACAGAATGTCGAATTCGGGCAGGCTCTCTGGTGTCAAATTGCGCGAGTCTGAGCTTTGTGATGTCCTCGCACATTTGGTAGATGGGCCTTCGGAGACATCGTCAGCTTTACGGCGTTTCATGGCTAGAGTGGCGTCGCGGCCGCGAGGTCTCGCAACTTGGTTCTAGTTGGTAGATTTCTTGAGATAGAGGCGACTCGTTGCGCCTGATTAGGGACTTTGCGAAATTCCTGAACGATGCGATAGATATTGGGAGAGTTGCGTGTGCCGCAGGTTGGTGAATGCGGTTCCGATCGTAGAACTCGTAGAGATAACGAGTGTTGGGTAGATATCTGTGGTTAACTAAAGTTGAAGGAAATTGCTTGGAGAGCGACGATGACGGATAATTCGAAAATTATTAGATGCTGCAACGGCAGCGGCAAGGGTGGATACTACCCTGTCACTCTATAGTTCTTGAAAAAAACATTATCACGAAGATGCAAAAATCAACTCCCTCAAAAGGCAACAGTAGCATAGACAAACACTATATGCATATTCGTTGATCGATCAAAGACAATGATCTCTAATCTCTCGATCGTCGCCATTCCCTTACCTGAGTCTTGCGGCAGCATCCACGCGCTTCAATCGTATCAGCCGCACCAAGAAAAGATACTAGAGGCTTTGGCCTAGGGGTATGTTATCATTATGCCAAAACTATCTTTGGTTCTGCTTGCGGCAAAGATTATTCGAAAAAGACACGGACAAAAAGGGTTGGTATCAAGAAATCCTTGCAAAAAACTCCCTGGATAATCTGATTCTCGCGATCCAACAAAAATCCTCCTCTGCTCTCTTTCAGATGCCGAGAACTAGTCGAAACCACATGTCGGGGTATAGAAGCCTATGCCTTGGTCTCTTCCTTTGTGGCGGTGACCTTTTTTCCAAATAGCTTGTTCTTCAGCTTATCTGCGAGTCCCTCGGGGTGTTTCGTGCCCGTCGGTCCCGCGAAGTGCTCGTTGCCCTTGCCTCCCCTTCCGGTATGGAAGTTCTGGTCGTCGGTGCTAGGACGTAAGGCGACCTCTGGGATAGCAACCTCGTCCTTTCTTGGGGTGGCTGCTACCTTTGGTGAGCCGATATTGGCAGCTCCTCCACGGCCAGTGCTGTATGCTCCATCGCCATGGTCACCAACTTTTCCCTCGCGAACAATCTCGCCGTCGACATAGCTATGAGTTGTCAGCCCATTGTCATCCTTATGAATTCGGCATCTGAGGCATACGTTGAGGTATCAGGGCCGATATTGCCAGCGCCTACACCTCAGTTAGTACTAGTACGGCGAGTAGAGATGGGTTTTGATCGTCTCAGCATACCTCCACGGCCGTGGCTGACCTCGGTGCTTGCTCTTGGAGATCCAGTCATAATCGCGGTTTATCGTGGGATAGCGTGGTGTATGCGGTGTACTATGTCGGACGAGGCAACTGATCAAAGGTCAGAACAAGAAAAGAGTTGCCCTTAATAACATGCGGCGCGGAGCAATATGCAAGCGACCTCGAGGATCACGGGGGCTGAAATAGAAAAGCGCTTGCAGAGAGCCAAGGGTTTGCCTGCCGTCGCTCGAGGTATTCCTGGTATCAGATAGGATGGCAGATTGACCGTCATCGGCGGGTAGAGTTGTGAAGGCGGGACAGAGATCAGAGAAATCGGGGCTGGACATTTTACGCCAAGCTGATTGGAAGGGTAGAGGACTCACTCAATATTGCTTGGAAGCGAGGGAGTTTTCTATGGGGGTTGTGACGGCTCGATATGTGTCAAAAAGCCAACAGCAAGCAGAAACAGGAGAGGAGTTGTGGAAACAGGTGAGAAAGCAGGCCAGCTGCAAGGCTTGACAGGGCAGCGAGCACGTGAATGGAGGGGTGATATGGATGGAATCGATGGATGGCTAATGAGAGAGAGACATTGAGAGCAAACACGGAAAGGAGGCTGGCTTGGCGATGCTGGAAGAGTCAAGAGACACGGAATGAGCGAGTTGCTTCGATGACGCAACATTGCGAGTTGTACAGTAGGTACAGTAGTACTTGGTCTGTCTTTGTTTTCTCAGGTACGGAGCACCCAACCCAACCTCGCTGGGGACCCACGTACCTGCTGATGTGTGAGGTATGAGCTGTGAGGTGTGATGGGTGATGGATGATGGATCATGGATTCATGGTTGGTATCATCACTTCTTCGGGTTGTGATTTGCTGCTGACGGAAACCTGTCATTCCTCAAGATAATGGTGGTCCGCTTTTGGGATCCTTATCTCCCCCCCTTTCCTCGCCTATTTTCTGCGCCCCCTATTCGTGCGCTGGCCAAACCAAGTGGATTATATAATGTCTATGATCGCTGGATTGAGTATCAATTATGTGTGCGCGAGGCTCTTTGGTGGTTTTGTTGCACTTCGCACCAGGTTTTTGTGCCGTAATGCCTCTCAAAGGATACTGTAATAGCTTTGTAAAAGTTTCTTCAATTCTGTGGCTGATACTCCGTATCACTCCCAAGGCTCCGCTGGAAACCTGGGGAAATATGCATGAAATAATATGCACAATCTTCATAATTTCTGATGGGGATGCATATTTTCTTTCTCCTTATTCACCTCGGGGGAGGGGCACCGACTATTAATTCTCGAAATATGAATGAACTAGGCTAGTAGGAACAACCCTTTCTAGTCAAAACCTGTCTTGACGCTTTGGTTGATTTGGAGATGGAGTCAGTAGTGCTGACTGTTCAAAGGCTCATCTTCGTCACTAATTTGGTGTGACTTTACGACCTATGCTAGCGCACAACATTCCAAATCCACCTCTACTGTTAAGTATGTTCGTGGTCACATCTGATCGACTGGTGTGTAACTCTACCGGCAAAAAAGCCCCAATGGGGGTTTTCTGGATAAAGATCCCCAACGAAATCATACAGTTTTGCCATTTTCATTGGGGCTACATCGTCAAGAGGCTTTTCAATGGTAGCAAAGCGAGTGCTTGATAGTGATCAATAGTGTGATCACGCGGCTCTATGAACGCTCTTGCTTAGATTCCACGATTCTATTCATTTTCTGATCGTCCACCGAGATCGCTAGCCGGCAATGGTTGTCGTTCCTCTCCTACAGACTCATCGCTATCCTATGATTAGACATAAAGTGAGCGTCACAATGACTGGTCTATAACAAGTACCGTGCCATGCCTCGTTGATGACTTGTTGATGCCCTACTCCACGCTTCAAGGAGCTTACAATTCGGACCAGACCGAGGTGTGATGCACTCTAATTCCAATGCTCTCGATGTAGTGTTTTCGTGTCCTGTAATGCCCCCCAACCTATGCGTTCTAGTTTATGCTGGTCTCCTTCTTGCAAACTCTACCAAATCTGTCCTCGTAGCTACACCCAACACAAATCTTCTTCTCTCGTCCGTGACGACTGCAAATTCCTGCTTCCCTCGATCTGAACCCTCTCCTTCTCCATGGAAGAATGTCTCCAGATCCTCTAATGGTGTCTCCATCGTGATGACCTTATACACCCGGCCCTTTCTTCGAAATTTGACCATGGCCTTGCTTACTTCGTCATTCTCTGTAACAACGCCAGATTTGAGGAGCGATTGGAGGTTTGGTATGGAAAGGTAACCCAGGAGAGCTCGTGTGTCGGGAGAGATGACTGTGAGGTGTGTGTAGTCACGTTCGAAGGCGGCGAGGAGCGCAGAATGGATGGGATCCGTAGGATGGCAGGAAAGCGCGGAAGGAGGGTCAAGGTCTTCAACGGTAGCCTGGTTGAGAAGTAATTGTTAGCATGCCTTTGTCTGATATAGGATGGGTGGGGAACTAAAGGGGCACACACTCCTCTATATCGATTTGACAAATTCGACGGAGAGATAATTTCCGCCATGCGGCCAGCGACGTCCTCTGTGCCGACGGGTATAGGAGTTGACATGGCTGCGGTCATTTTAAGAATTGTGGTGATTGTTGCTTTTGTTTCAAATCTGCTTGGATCTAGTGTTCTTTGGAGGGGGAGGGAGGGGCAAGAATTTTGGCTAGCGGGATGCAGGACAGAGACTTCTGATTGGCGGGCCTCGGATCAATAGCGAAAGTTCGGGTAAGTTCAGAGGAACAACACTTTCCACCCGACGTGTCTCGAGAGTCAATTAAAAATGTATCTTAGAGCATCTCGACTAATTATACAAGCAGCTGCGCTGTCCACGAGTATCAAACCCACAGAAATAAAATAGGTTGCTTGAGACTCGAGTCTACACGAGGATCACCCCATTAAGTGACCCCCTGGTCCAATACGACGTCACATTATGAGCCAGATGCCGAAGCTCCCAAGCTTACTCCGCAACCAGAGATCCTCGTTTGAAGCCTCTCAACCTCCTTTCTACTCTCGTCGAGACGTGCTCCGCGCTGGTTATGTTCGATCGTATTTTAAGATCTCTCGCATCCAGAATTTACGATCCCCGGACCTTCTGGTATTAAGAAGTCACTAGAGTAACTCAACTCGGCTCTAGGTCCAATTGACCCGAGCAACTGATAAGGATGTATGATGCCCTCAAATCCGTTATAGACAATTCCGTTTCCATGAATTGCCTCCTGTTATGTCATTGAATTTCATGCTTGCGTTGGGATTGCATCTAATTTGTCTCCAGACTCGATTGTTGTAAGAAACCGACTAAAGGGGACCACTAGAACTCTCTAAAATGCCTCTCCTCTTTCCCGCCCAAGATACCCTACATGCTATCTTTCACCCAGCAGTACCATTCGGCTGTCCTTCGCTGCTCAGAATGCCTCGAGCTCAACCAGAGCCGCAAGCGCCCAAGCGGTCTCCTTTGCAGGCGCGCCCCGAGCTCTACACTGCGTGGTCAGTAGTTGACGATGCGAAGAACAAGGCAAATGGGTTGAGCGCGGAAGCCACCAAGGAATTTGAGAAGGCAAGCGCAAAGGCTCAGGCCAAGGCAGGACATATTGAATTGTACAGCGCTAAGTATTACGCTGCGTGCACGTTTGGAGGGCTTTTGGCTTGCGTACGTTGTGCAATTATCACCGGCCCTGGCTCGAAGCAAGACTGATAAAGTTCAGGGCCTCACTCACACCGCAGTCACACCCCTTGACCTTGTGAAATGTCGTCGTCAGGTGGACTCTAAGATGTACACCGGAAACTTCCAGGCCTGGGGCAAGATCGGCCGTGCTGAAGGACTTCGCGGCATATACACCGGATGGGGCCCTACGTTCTTCGGATACTCAGCACAAGGTGCCTTCAAGTATGGAGGTTACGAATTCTTCAAGAAGTTCTACGCGGATCTGGTGGGAGAGGAGAACGCATACAAGTACAAGACCTCTCTCTATCTCACCGCTAGTGCCTCTGCTGAGTTCATTGCGGATTTGGCTCTCTGCCCATTCGAAGCTGTCAAGGTGCGTATGCAGACGACCATCCCACCATTCGCTAAGGGCACCTTCGATGGCATCAGCCAGATCACTGCCAAGGAGGGCTTCGGTGGACTTTACAAGGGATTGTATCCTCTTTGGGGACGTCAAATCCCTTACACCATGATGAAATTCGCTTCGTTTGAGACTATTGTGGAGATGATCTATGCCCGACTTCCTGGTCAAAAGTCTGATTATAGCAAAGCCGCCCAGACTGGGGTCTCATTTACTGGTGGTTATCTTGCTGGCATTCTCTGTGCTATTGTCTCTCATCCAGCTGACGTTATGGTAAGCGCGGTCCTCTGGTGGCTTGTAATGAGTGTAGATTTT
Source organism: Amylocarpus encephaloides (assembly GCA_019669835.1). Taxonomy (NCBI): domain Eukaryota; kingdom Fungi; phylum Ascomycota; class Leotiomycetes; order Helotiales; genus Amylocarpus; species Amylocarpus encephaloides. The sequence continues at coordinate 2,816 of MU251406.1, read as the reverse complement.
AACTTATGGTAGGTATCAAAATTGAACGCCAACAGAGCTCCTGGCGAGGCCTTCGGAGCAGCTACTGGTCGCATTTATAAAGACATTGGATTCGCTGGTCTCTGGAATGGCCTGCCAGTGAGAATTGTCATGTAAGTTTCATTATTAGGACCTTGGAATAGTTAGAGATGCTTACTGATGTCTTACCAGGATCGGTACCCTCACTGGATTGCAATGGATGATTTATGTAAGTATCCGAAGCTCCTTCGGTATATCGAATAACACCTGCTCACTTTGAATAGGATTACTTCAAGATCTTCATGGGACTCCCTACGACAGGTGGCGGCGCCCCCCCTACCGAGAGGAAGTAAGACATTTGAGCAGGCGAGGTTGTAAGGGAACATGATGATGGGCTAGAACGATAATGAGATTGAAGTGTATCTAGTTTCAGTGATTCTATAAGTGTGACCTTATCTGTTTCGACCAAGAGTAGTAGGCGCTGGCTTCCTGAGCGAAGTTATGCAAGTACGCAATTAGGTCGTTTCAATGCTAAAGTTGACGAGAATAAACGCACTTGACCTCGCTTCAGTTAGCTTCACATTCAGCTTAATTCCAGCCTCCCCCGCACCCCTTCATAAGCTAAATCGATCAAAAACACGAGGGAGACATTAATTCAGTGACCCCGAGCTGATATCTCACCTCCTCCATATAAACTTTAGCTGGGCCTGTTTGGGAATTATCTGTGGGTAGCTGGCGGTGCATCTGAAAATACCGCACATAACCCATCCATGACGTGAACGCTGGGACTGGTACATCGCAAACGAACAACCACAGCACATCTACAGACGTCTTCGAGGGCATCCCATCAGGCGTACCTACGATCATAGTCGGTAATACCTGCAAGGGGGAGCAGGGAAGTATTCTAGGTTCCGAAACTCCGCGATCCTCATAAGTCACCGAGGCGGGTGATATTGGGCCGCTTGGTGGTATATATCTCGATGTACTAGCACTGCATATGGGGGAGTCAAAACGGTTAGCTCGACCACTTTGAATCTACATCTTGACGCCGTTGGTCCTGGCTGGCTTTCTTCGATGATGAGTCGAAATCTCTCCAACATGTCAACACAAATTCCGAAAACGATGCGTGCGGTGGCACTCAGCAAATACTGCGAACCGTCCGAATATGAGCTCGCGACGTTGCCCGTGCCAGGGATCTCAGAGCCTGATGAAGTGCTTATTAAAGTCAAAGCTGCGTCGGTGAATCCGATTGATGTGAAGTTGGCTTCGAAGTGAGTCTCATGCATTGGAAGTAGGCTTGGATGTTGCTGATTCAATGGTTGCAGGATTGGGAAACTTCTGGGAAATGCAACGTAGGAGCCCACGATATGATGCGAAGTGATGTGGGCTGACGTGTATAGGTTTCCGTATAAAATGGGATTCGATGTCGCTGGCGTTGTGGTAGGCGTCGGTTCGTCCGTGTCGAACTTCAAAGCTGGAGACGAGGTCTACTCGCTAGTGTCCCAAATACACCGGGGAACATTCGCAGAATATGCCCTGTCTACAGCAGATGCCATATCCATCAAGCCACAGGGGCTGAGCTTTGGAGAAGCAGCCAGTATCCCACTCGTTACTTTGACTGCTCTGAGATCCTTTCGAATCGCGGATGAGAAGCTGACAGGTGGGTTGAAGGGAAAGACCGTATTCATTCCGGCTGGATTGAGTGGTACAGGCAGCAGTGCCATACAGCTTGCAAAGAACGTCTTTGGTGCTGGCAAAGTCGTCACCACGCTCTCGGCGGGGAAAATCGAGCAGAGTGCGGAGTATCTCGGGCATGCTGTGCCTGATGAGATCATAGACTACACGAAAGAAAACGTAGTGAGGGCAATCGGTAAAGGCACCGTCGACTTCATGTTTGACACGGTATCAAGCACCATCCGCGCCCTTCCCGTCATGAAAAGAGATAGTGTCATCGTGTCTATCAGCACCGTACCCAATGGTGCCGAATTCAACAAAACACAGGGAGGAAACAGTCGAATGTGGTTTGTGTACTTGTTGAACGTACTCGATTGGCTTCTGAAGGCATGGACGCGGAGGAAAGGCGTGGATTACCAGTTCCTCAGCAGGGAAGCTGGTGAGTGCGGGGAAGAGTTGAACCTCATAAGACAATGGATAGAAGAAGGGAAACTGAAGCCTATCGTTGGAAGGAGAGCCAAGCTGTCTAACGTGGAAGAAGTCCGAAGTGGGTGTCAGCAGGTATTTGATGCCCAGGGGGGGGTCGGGAAGTTTGTGATTGAGATAGATTGAGAGGACGGTTAGATATGTTGTGAACAATTTACAGTAGTGTACTTAGCCAAGATGCTCAGGTCGTGACATGGACATATGGAGATCAAGCGTGCTCCTTTCCCTCTCATGTACTTTAGGCGGTTTATGTCTGGTGGTATGCAATTGTAGCTTTCCCTGGGGTTTGCAAGAGAACAGTCTGACAATCCTGGTAGCCACAAATTAGTGGCTCGTACCTCCGTGAATATTTGAGGAATCCATGAGGATCGATGAGGATAGCAAGGGAAGAGTTAGGCTCTAAGAACATGGCGACCGTGATACAATCAACATTCCGAGCGCGTGGCATTTCGGCGGTGCTCTCGGCTTGTATCATATCCAAGATGCCACGTCGAGTTCCATTCTGGATTATGTTGTAACTCGTACAGTAACTTGTCAGGTAACGACGTAGCGTTCGCTTAACCTGGTACGGAAGGGGGTTTTCAAAATTAATGCAATAAGGCGGTGAGCCCATTCTGCCGCCGCTTTATTTCTACCATCTTCCATCAACACCACTCACT